>JASANE010007429.1:0-122089 GCA_030248225.1 Trileptium ribeirensis | reverse complement strand
TGATCGATACATAAACATTATTAGCTTCCTCAGTCTCTTTAAAGTTTCGGGAGGGCAATAATGATATCGCAATACATTAAGTTGAATAAAAATTATTTTTAAAACATTTTTAAGGCCAATGTACCTTCATTTCTTCCTTCATCTGTTTTAAGTTTCGAAGAACCCCAGGTTCCGGATCCGGTTTAAATAAACGGTTCCGGTAAATTTTAGTTGCGGATATTTACCTCGTTACCACCTATCTTGTTACGTTATTACGGTTACCAATAACACATTTGTATGATTCAAGGAAAAATTCTGCTATCACACATAACCGCAAATTTTTCAATTTGCAACACGAAACCAAAAAGCGATATATTTTCACACTTTTCAACTTCTCAGCTCATAAGGTTAGATTCCGCCGATTCGCAAAAAATCGCTATAAAAAGACGTGTAACGCTGTCACATATATCGTGCATCTAACGTGAAAAAGACACTATAAAAACATGCGAGCAAGAAATTTAGCAGTTGTCACAAGATTTGCTATTTTCTCGCCACCAGCTAATCCCCCCACTTAACAAGTAGGCCGCACTTCCCACGCTTGTAAGAATAAACCACTAATGTGCTGGAAATTACATCCACCGATTCTCCTAATGTACTGCGGGTGTATTGTTTTTCTGTGCTTTTAAAAAGAGCTTAGGAAGCTCAATGTAGAACACCAAATAGACAACACAAACATCAACTATCCACGGATTTTGGAGCCCTAGTTCCCGCCACAAAATGAATGACGGTTGTTAAACGGTCCTCAACAATGTGAAATACTGAGGAAATTTGCGTAATGTCGTGGTCTCATAGGCGTTAGGATTTAACTGATAAAGACACATTTCGCAGTATCGTTTGTCGCAAGCTATTAAACAGGCACTTTTGCGCTACATCCTGCGCTACGAATTACTTTAGTAATTATAAATATGCTAATGTTTAATCGATTAGCGTTATTTCTTTGTGTTTTATGAACTGTTTTAGCAGACGGTAAACTAAAAGAGCTAAAAGTATATGTACGAGCTAAAAATAATATATTTTTGTTTATGTTATATAATAAAATAGATCAAAAATAGTGTCAGGTATGGTTTTACTGGTTACCTAATTTTGTCTGGAAATGAAAAACGTTTATTCAAAATACGCTACACACATATCCCACGGGCCCCGAAACCAACATTTTGACGATACATGACTAGTAACTCTGTCGAGATTGCAGAACGTAGTGAAGCATAGGCACACCTAAAAGTCTTTGCATGCATAGCCAATCAGCTCTTGATGACATACGTCAATAAGGCATATGTGGGTATCACACAATACTGCAAAACCTAGAACAAAACTAGCGCCGGCAATAAGTTCCCATGCCCGCAACCCACCCAAGTGTAAGCTATCAGCCTCCCAGGACGTTATACTAAAATCGGAAATTTTGGGTCGATGAACCATCGGGGCACCATACCCTTGTACATATGGAACCATGGGTCACAGAGTAAAACTTGCACCCGACCGAAGAGTTTCCCATGCACGAATTCCCCCAAGTGAAAGTTTTCAGCCGCCCACGACGTCAGAACAAATTTTTCTAATTTTGGGATCAAGGAACCACGAGGGTGCTATACCTCGAACCCCTTCAATACTGGAGCCTTAATCCAAAGGGGGAAAAGAGGCGTGGGCGTTTCTCATTTTACTATGAAATAAAATCAACTAAGAGGAAGAAATTCGAATGTTAACACAAAATTAATCTTGCTTCTGTGAAGGGTACTAAAAATCTTAATTTTGACCTCTGACCCCGAACCACGGGGCATCATACACACGTCCCCCGTCCCCATGGAACCATGAGTCGCAGAGCAAAACCAGCACCGGCAATGAGTTTCCATATTTACCGTAAAGCGCCAGGTGAAAATTATCAGCCGCCCAAAACATCAGAACAAATTTTTAAATTTTCGGTAGAGGAACCGTCGGGGCGCCATCCTCGCTTAGTTCAAACCCCATAAATCCAGAACAGAGACCTAATTCATCAGGCATTTATCATTTTACTATGAAATAAAACCAACCAGAGAAAGAAATTCCAATTTTAAGATAAAAATAACATTGCTTCCGTGAAGGGAACTAAAATGGGGCGAAAATTCACATTTTGAACCCTGACCGCGGAGCCAGACCCCAAATCAAAAAACGCTCGGGGATGTACCAGGTAAATCGATTATGCCGGTTCGAATGAGCCCCATTCTATAGAAATCGGTCGTTCCCAAGTTTATGGCCGATCACACACAGACGGAATTTAAAAGATTTCTCACCTGCAATACACAATCTCCTGTACGTTTCACCACATTTCCGGTAAATATATCGTAAACCAAAGTCACTGTTCCCACCGAGAGCAACCATTTTCACCTATCTACATAACTTTACGTGACAAAGAAACCATAAATATGGTACTCAAAACATCAAAATGACTCAACCAGACACTTTTAACAATTTTGACGATTTATGATAAATATATCGTCAGCTCATGACACTATTACTACCAACAGCAACCATTTTTCACCTTTTTGTATCACTTTACATGACATAGACTATATATAATATGGTCTCGAATGATGTCAAAATGGCTCAAACTGGCATTTTTAGCAATTTTGACTATCTATGATAACTATATATATCGTCGGTTCATGTCAATATTATTACTGACACCAAACATTTATCACCATCTGTATAACTTTACGTGGCATAGACTAGATAAATATGGTCTCAAAAAATCAAGTGGCTCAAACTCGCATATTCTGGCCTTAAAATCATCATTTTGCGATCGATGATTACTATATCGGCAGCCAAACTCACTGTTCCCACTGAGAACAATAATTTTCACCTATCTGTATCACGTTATATCGTGACATATAGGATACATAAACTTGCTCCACAACACTTAAATGACTCAAACTGACATGTTGGGCGTTACAGTCACATTTTTTGACGATTTCTGATAACTAAGTGGCAGTGAAAGTGACTGTTCCCACGAGAACAACCAATTTTCGATCATCTGTATCACTTCACGTGACATAGGATACATAAATTTGCTCTCTCAACACCAAAATGCCTCAAGCTCACACTTTTTGAACTCCAACATCACAATTTTGACCATCTATGATTAATATATCGGCAGCCAAAGTCACTGTTCTAACCGATAACAACCAATTTCACCCATCTGTGTCACTTGACGTGACATAGGATACATAAGCTCGCTCCCACACCAATATGTCTCAAACTGACAGTTTTGATGCCGAAAATCACCATTTTGAGACGATCTATGATCACTAAATCGACATTACAGTCTATGTTCCCACCGATAACAACCATTCGTTTAGCTGTATCATTTCACGTGACATCGGAAACAGAAATTTGCTAGCACAAGACCAAAAAGAGTGCTTGCTTGACGCCAAAAACTTGAAAATAGTCTAATATCCAGGTTTTTCGCTGTTTGTGACACGATGTGCTAACAAAAAATAAAAACGCAACCACTTCAAATGCCATCTCCCGAAATTGAACATACATACTCAAAGGAACAACGCAAAAAAGCGTGTTGTGAGAATTAGATTTTTGTATTTGTGTTCGGGAAAATAACGACACTAAAATAATTTGTTTAGAGTTAAATTGTCCATAGGAAAATAATAATTTTGACAATCTATGATAACTATATCACCAATAAAACTGATCTATCGCTGGTAAAACAACCATTTTTACATAAATGGAGCATTGTACGCGACATAGGATCCACAAATTTAGCACCCAAGCTTCGAAAATACTACAACTCAAATAAGTTTTAAATAATTGTTCACCCGGTAAGCGCACTACAATTATTCGCCGGAAATGGACAGTTGTTGTCATTCCGGCACAATACAGCTTCCATGTATTATAACAATGCTTATACATCATAGCTGTCTAAGGTCCCCATCGGTTTGGCTTGGCGGGTAAATGGTTCCAGCAGATCAGGTGAGCGTGTCCGTATGGCTTAGAGGTTTCCAATGATTAGGGCGAAAATAAACACCCCACCCAGTCTCCTATGAACATCTCTGGCATACACACATGTACGTACACACACACATAATCATATGTACATATACCTATTTTATTTATATATAAATAGGGATAGAACAAAATAAACACCGCTTAAATGCAAACGGACAAGTGTCAAAAGCAGTCGGTTAAAAGGAAAAGCTTATTCAAGGCCAGCTTGAAATCGAGACGACTGCGGTACACAGCCAACATAGATGATAACAAAATAATAGATTGATCTATTTCGGTTCGATTGATGATGGCATTATAGCAGCCGAATGAGCGTGGGTACAATTTAATAAATATACACATACATATATAAATGTGCTTTTAATTGGTCATTAATTTATCGCAACTCGGTAATCGTGCAATACAAGTGCATACAACTGTATCAGCGCAAATCTCAGCAACAGCTGCGACATTAAAAACGTGGACACACTGTGAACCGATGTCAACACTGCTGGACCGAAGCAACCGACCGAATTCAGCGCCACGCTGTGTCGACTGCAACTAGTTATGCTAGCAACGACAGTTTTGCCTGTAACGGTTGGGATGGATAGGTTCATTATGCCAAAAGCGGCAAACGACTTGCGTCCGAAATCAACACAAACGATCCCATCGTGTGTGCTTCATGTCTTCAATCGAACATCAACCGTTCATCTAGCAATTCATGCACCAAGAAAATAGCACCAGTCATCCATCGACCAAGGTCCAAGCGTCGATCTTGTGCTAAAACTGCAAGAACAAGATACTGCCTTGCCTGGTCGACTGCACTCAAGGCCACTACCGATGCTGTAAAGGAACCGCTCTCCGTAGTTAATGCCCCACAATCTGCTTCTCCCTCCCGCCGCCATAACAAAAGCTAATGACAAAGCGGACGTAAACAATCCTTCCTACGCTGTGTAGATACTACATCACTGCAGAAGATGAGGAGGCTAAACACCGTCGCCGATGCCTCATCTGCTGTGGTCTATCTGAACGAGGTTATGATCTTGAATACGCCCAAAACATTTTCATAATACTAAAACCTTCAGCAACTATGGAGCAGGTATTCACGATGGGCCTTCTTCGGCCATCTCACGGCGCAGTCATAAACATAGAACTCGATAGATTTGACTACTCAAAATTCGTGAAGCCTGTTTACTCGTTGTACCCAAGATGTCAACTGCTGTATTAAACAAAAATATCAAGGTTACATTAAAGCTTTTACTGAAAAAACATAAAGCCTGGAAAAAAAGCAAAAATCCCACGACCATACCGAATTAAAAAAGCAGTCTGTAAAATGTTCAAAGACTATATTCGCTTTTCGCATAGATTAAGAACACAAAATTTTAAACTCAGGTGATAGATATAAATTATATAAGTACGTTAATAACAGGTGTTACTCAAAAAATGGCGTTAGCGCCTTAGAACGCCACTAAGTAATCCTCCAACAGACGACAAAATGTGCTCTGAAATAGTAGCAAAGAACTTTTCTGCCGTTTGATAACGGCCGCATGCCGCTACTGCTGTAGATTTATCATGGCTAAGATTTGCACCATTAGTAGTATATACCTAATTTTATGGAAATGTTGAAAAACAAAAACATTCACCCACCATATAAATATTCTCAAGCAACTTCGTGTTGTTTTATGTATTCCATTATCTCAAATTTTTTCAACACCAGTTCATTACTAAATCCCTGGCAAGTCCTTGGTTATATATGCTCAGATGTAGTTGCTAGTATATAAGAAAGACCTCGTAATTATTAGGCCTATATCGCTACTGTCTAGCTGTTGCAACTTAATGGAATCTATCGTTAACGATGAACTTTTAGAATATCCATCTGCAAATAACGTTATACCTAAAATCACTCCGGATATCTGGCTAACGTTCTACAAGCAATCAGCCTTTAGAACTGTTGATCGGCTTGTATCTTTCGCTTGATAGTGGAAATTTTGTTGGTGTCGTTTATATATATATATTGCTAAAGCATTTCATACCGTTTCGCATGCTAAACTGATCCACAAACTTTTCCTTCGGCATTTCAAATCATATTAAAAGGCGGCTGGTATAAAATGTGTATTTGCTGATTTGATGTGTATTTTGCTGTTTTATAAATTTCTAATGCATATTGTTTCTTGTTACCAGTAACGAGGATTAGTAAGCCATTGCCTTAAATTCGGGCTCGCTATGTCGGCCTTAACGCCAGAGCAACCCCCGTGACGCTGATCTCTCGACTACTGGTATAAATTCTTAATAAAATTTGTTGTTGTTGATGATGTCGTTATATGTTCAACGTAAACATGGTCGTAAATATTACTTACTTAAGAAATCAGCTGAATTATTTATGTTAAATTTACATACTAAAATTTTAAATTCCTTAGTTTAATAAAATTTTAACTTACTCAGTTTATAATTACTTAAAATAAGTCGCTCAAATTGCTGTTGTCAAATTTGGTAAGGTGAAATCATCAGTGAAATTTTACCTACAGCATTATAACCAAGACAATCCTGAAATTTTGAACAACTAACTCTGTTGAAAACTACTGAGCTATTTCATTTTGACACGGACGGTTCGTTATGGAGATAAATTGGGGTGACGTGCAAAAATGCTAAAGCGGTGCCAAAGCCAATCAATGAACTACCAAAACAACTATTACTAAAAAGATGCTTACACGTATTCAAATAGATATAGAACAAGCGGTATATAGCTCAGTGCAACCTACTGTTACTGCAGTGATGTCTGATACAAACTATATACTAACACCACAACGTTAGTCGAACGGATGTAAAACAACAACAGAAGGAGCTAGTCAATAAACAGCGACAACCTCAATAGAACAACGGATTATTAATATATATTCATTGATACACACGGACCGGTCTAAATCGAAAACCCATTTAATTCAGCTGTTCACATTTTAAACAAGCTATTAGGATTCAACAATATAAAATCTTATAATTGCTATTTTATCATTAAATATGTGTGCTTCAATCAAATCTCTAATACATCGTCATTCCGTGGGACGGTGGCGAAAACTGGTAACTAACAAGAGAAGGCAACTATATATATTATTTATTTTATTTCCTCCAATTCACATAATACAAATTTAAAATTTAAATTACATTCAAGCGATAATTCAGTACGCATATAATCTTTTTGACGCTGAGTCAACATTGTAATTATAAAATAGCCTGAATGATATTTGGTTCAAACCATGTAGTCTTATAAACTAGGCGTAAAATCAAAGGTGAGAACGGGCAGAAAAATTTCGACCGGCGACTGGAAGTCGAGGTCGGGCGGTCCCGCAGCTGCAAAATTTTGGCCCACCCGACACGGCCGTTTGTCATAGATAGGGTGTTGGCAAGCTCCAACATAAAAACGCATACATAAATTAGCGAGACAAAAATTCTGCAAAAAGACCCAAAGTTATGGAACCGTGCACTAATCACTCAGTTTTTGACTCAAGTGAGAACGATCCGAAAGTGTACTAATCACTCAGTTTTTGACTCAAGTGAGAACGATCCGAAAAACACATACATAAATTAGCGAGACAAAAAATTCTTAAAAAAAGAACCAAAGTTATGGAACCGTGTATTAATAACTCAGTTTTTGACTCAAGTGAGAACGATCCGAAAAACGCATACATAAATTAGCGAAACAAAAATTCTTAAAGAAGACCCAGTTATGGAACCGTGTACTAATCACTCAGTTTTTGACTCAAGTGAGAACGATCCGAAAAACGCATACATAAATTAGCGAGACAAAAAATTCTTAAAAAAGACCCAAAGTCATGGAACCGTGTACTAATCACTCAGTTTTTGTCTCAAGTGAGAACGATCCGAAATTTTTCACCAAGACCCGGCCCGTGAGAAATCGGCGTCTCCCCGGCTGGAATTTGCATTATTTCGGCCCGGCCCGTATGTAATCGGGTGTCGGTCCGTCAGACCCCGCTCGTTGGCCGGTCCGCGGCCGAAATTCTCACCTCTAGCGCAAAAATGAAAGTACATAGCTATATAAATAGAATATGAGATAATTATGATGGTGGGTTTTTTGAGATTGTTCAGAAAATAACGGACCAGTGTAGAGGAAAAATAAGAATAGCATAAAGTTCAAGAGTTGAAGCTTAACCATGCATGCATCACATCAAGCCGACAACAAAACAAGCACACCATGTATGCGTTTTAAAGACGAAAATAAAAGCAAATGGTTCCCGAATCGTTCAAGAAAAATTGGCAACCCTTCCAATCTGCTATCGGCCAATTTATCGCGAGTGAATGGCTTTTCCTCCTTTACGTCACAGTACATTATATGTGCCACAGTAAAGATTACTTACAAAAACTTACTTGGGATGATGATAGGCAAAAATTTTCGACGAAAGACTCGTTTTCCCACCGGGAGGTCGATGATGAAAATTTTTCGAATAATAATCAATGTAAACATGGGGCGGTGGATGTCGCCGTGGATCGCTAGGCGGTCCCGACGACGAGATATAAGGCGTCAACGGCACACATAGGTTACTGCTACTGTGCGAGGACGACCCGCCGTGAGTTGGACACCCTGACGAAGACCCGTTCGAAAGTCGAAAACGAACATTATAGTTACTGTTGCCTGCGGAGACAGCAGTACCACCACTACCGTCATGGTTCCGTCTTCCGGCACTGTAATTATTGTTACTGTAGCAACTGTCGAGACCATCGGATCGACGTGACACCGACACGGAGACACCGCCCGAAGAGCCTGATTTACTAGGGGCCTCAGCCGGTGGCTGAGGCAACGTCCTACTTTTACGATGAAAAAGTAGTCGATGGAGCACAAAATCAAACCGCGACTGAGGCTGACTGTTTTGATGATGATAATGACGGTCGCTGTCGGTTTTAACGTTGTAGCGTAAAAACCGATTCAACAAAATCCCGTTAGGACTAGTTCGATTACAATCCTCGTGAATACCGCCAATATTAGCTCCTTCACCACTAGTCGCAGTTTCTCCGCTGTGCTCCTCCGAAAAGCTTTGCCGATTACATCCGCACGAACGAAAAGCAGCAGCAGAATGATAGTCGTGTGAATCGTCGGTAATTCCACCGCTGCTTTCCTCTTTACAGTAACTAAAAAATTTCATCACATTTTATTCGAGAATTCCTTCTATGTTAGTAACGTCTGAAAGATAACATCTAGACATAGTATGTTAGTTAACTGAGTTAGAAAGCAACTTAGCACTTATAAAAGCTATTTGTTAGCAGAAATCGCTACAATACAAAGATCAAAGGAGTTATATAAAAATATCTCGGTCATTTACAGTGGCGCATCCAGAATTAGCTAGAAGAGGGGCCTGGTCAAGTTTTGGTACTATAAGGGAGGGGGGCGGTGAAAAATAAAATCTAAATCTACTAATTAGCGCGATTTTTTCACCTTATTCAGACGAAATATTTGTTAATTTTCACGTTTTTAACACAAGATCGTAGAAAAATTTTCATCTAAAGCACCAATGGAATTATTAAACTAGAAGCTAAGGAAGCGGTCCAGGTTCCCAGGCCACTCCTCCATCTGCGCCCCTGGTCGTATATAGTATCGATGCAAGAAATTAACAAAACATCAAAAATCATTGATGAAAACTTGAAATAGATGTGTATTCTCCATAGTCTTAAAATAGGAGTGTTTTTATTTAAAAGTAAACGTTGCAGAGTGCAAATGGAGTTCTACAAATTTTCGACTGGGGATGAAGTGTGCGACGTCCAGAAGTGTTTTTATTTAAAAGTAAACGTTGCAGAGACTCAATGGATAAGTTCTACAACTTTTCGACTGACTATGAAGTGTGCGACATCCCATGAGTGTTTATATTTAAAAGTAAACGTTGCAGAGAATCAATGAAGAAGTTCTCGAAAATTTCGACTGACCATGAAGTGTTCACGTGCCAAGAGTGTTTCTATTTAAAAGTAAACGTTGCGGCGAGTCAATGAAAAATTCTACAAAATTTCGAATGGCGATGATGTGTTCACGTCCCATGAGCGTTTCTATTTAAAAGTAAGCGTTGCAGCGAGTCAATGGAGAAGTTCTACAAAATTTCGACTGGCGATGATGTGTTCACGTCCCATGAGCGTTTTTATTTAAAAGCAAACGTTTCAGAAAGTCAATGGAGAAGTTCTAGAAAACTTCGACTGACGATGAAGTGTGCGACGTGCCAAGAGTGTTTTTACTTAAAAGTAAACGTTGCAGAGAATCAATGAAGAAGTTCTCGAAAATTTCGGCTGACGATGAAGTGCTCACGTCCCAGGAGTGTTTCTATTTAAAAGTAAACGTTGCAGCGAGTCAATGGAGAAGTTCTACAAAATTTCGACTGACGATGAAGTGCTCACTTCCCAGGAGTGTTTCTATTTAAAAGTAAACGTTGCAGCGAGTCAATGGAGAAGTTCTACAAAATTTCGGCTGACGATGAAGTGCTCACGTCCCAGGAGTGTTTCTATTTAAAAGTAAACATTGCAGAGAGTCATTGGAGAAGTTCTACAAAATTTCGACTGATAATGGGGTGTGCGACATCCCAGGAGTGTTTTTATTTCAAAGTAAACGTTGCGGAGTCAATGGAGAAGTTCTACAAAATTTCGAGTGATCTTACGACGTCACAGTTGCTCCATTGTGCGCTTAACAGCAACTCGACTATATTTACCTATTGCGAGCGCTATTATCTAGTTCCTCCAATCCCAGTATTTGAGACGCACAGAGTGCTTTTATCGAAACACGACTCGAAATTATTTTTTATCCATCCGTGCCCCGCCTAGCTCACTAGATTGATGGACTTGCCAAACTTTTTTATTCGATACTTAATAGCAGTGTGCTTTCGTTGCTCCAATGATTTCTTGCCAAAATTCTCAGACATATCATTTCCGCATTTTCTATAAACCGAAACGAACTACGGAAGACTTCTTTTTGATTTTAGCCATTTGGGGTCGGCCTTACTTATTAACCGTTGCCAGAAGCATCGTATTGCCGAGAGTAACAACTTTTACTGACTGTTTTGAAATTTTTTGGATTGCCGTTTTCGGGCATCAAGGCAACCAAAGTTACATACAAACACCCCAAAATTTTGGCAACGTTTCTTGCTTGTTGGATGTGAACGATGAGCTTTTAGAGTTATTGAATCCATTAAGCAGGTTTGCTTTATTGTTTCAAACTTGTATTGAGTATATCGTTAACCTTATCAGACCCTGCAGGTGCAATAAATGCCAGATTTAAGCTTCAAAAATAGTCAAATTTTGTCACATTTTCTATTTTGTTGAACGAAGATGACTAGAATGGTGGTTACAGTTTTTCGGAGTTGCTTAATTGCGTGCTATACTAGATCAAATACTATGTGGAGCCTTACAATGTGAATATGACGTTTGAAGTTATAATTTTGTTGAGAAATTTCAAAACGTTTTATTTTTTTGGTTTGTTATTCTTAAGGGAATAAATGGATGCCTTGTGGTTTTGACAAGCGGCGCTAGTCTTGGCCTTAAGGTATTGCCGTCTTTCTCTGATGTTAATGAAGCTCTGGAAGCTCAATTTTTGTACCTACAGGTAGTTACTGAGTATCAGACTACCCCAATCACTCCGCTTCCTGATGCTGCGCGACTAATTAGTATGAAGAAATAAGTTCTGTCATTGAAGACCCTTGGAAAGAAACGAAAAATGTCGTATTGGGCAACAATAAACAAATGAATATATTCCGTTCGACAACGACAGAGTTGTCAGATCGAGCATTAATTTTTCTCTCACGATCGATTCTGACTTCAAAAATGATACTCGGCTAACCTCAACAGAACCTGGCTTGCACGGGTTCTACCGTATTTTTATATATAGACTAAAACTCAAGACAGTATATCGTTGTTATGGTTGCTACCGGGTAACAAATCTAAGTAAAGCTTGAAACTGACAACCATAATCGAACTCTTCACGTCTATAATATTGTTTGTAAAATTTTGCCTATATTTGTACGCAGATGCATATAGTAATGGGCTACGACTACACGTTAGCTTGCTTCTTTTCTAAAACCAAACATAACAAAGTATCTACCGCCGTCAGCATACTTAACAAAAATACATAATACGCCATTGTTAACCTTTACAGCAGGCTCATTTTTAGATATATACTTCTTCCTTATCGAAAGTCGCCAGCGTATTTAAAATAAACTAAGATGACGATCAAAAACTTAGCAATTTAAAAAAGCGATATATCTTTGGAAATATTTTAATTATTGTTTTGGCGAAAGGGGCGGAGTGATCTGGCCCCCAAAGCTGCGACAGTATTATGGTCCGACAGCGAAATACCTGCAACATTTTACCACCAATATTGTCTTGAGAACATATATACGGCCACGCTGAAAATCATAAGAAAATGTTAAGCGGCTTTTCCAAAACCAAAATCAGAAATTAATCTAACTGTAAAGTACGCGGCAGAAATGACGGACGTGTTTCGAGTGAGCGAGCGAATATCGAGACAGCAGCAGCCATTTGTGGCTGATAAGTGTAAGAAGGAAAATTAGTTAATAAAGTGTGAAAGAGGTTAATCTCGTGGAAACTCGTCAAAATAATAGCTCTTCAGAAGCGGTTAAGTAAACTAAGGATACTACAAGTAATTAGTAGAGCAAAATAAAAAAAGACATATATATATATTAAAAATTACACCGAAAATCTACTAATAAAACTAAAAACAGGAGTATGTAAATTCCATTTGGACTATATAATGTTGTAACGACAGTTAGGGACAAGAATAAAAGCAAATTTCTGAATTTACTGCGAATACTTTAGTAAAATTTACTTTCAATCTGGTGTCTCCATTCGCAGAAACTCATTTTACCAGAAGACATTTTGTCAAAATAAAAACCGCTAAAAAGCATGCCAGAAACGCTGCCTATTCGTTTTGATGGTATTAAAAGACGAGTTGGAAGCTATCCGAACGGAAACAAAAAAATTTGCCAAGAGCCGACCGATGAATCGGGGGAAACCTAAAATTTTGCCATTCAGCGTACGAACCGACCTCACCCTGTTTTTGCCAGAGGACACTTGAAAATGCTACCTCCCCAATTTGGAAAGCTCAGTCAATTTATTACTATTCGCGGATTTTTCTCTATCTATTTGCTTTTATTTCTGTCTGTAACGGTTAAATAGGTACACATTGGATCGAACCTACATGATAAAGGTTGCACGCTTTTCTGCCATAAAATCTAATTTGGCAGCTGAAGAAAAAGGGAGCTTGCCAACGTTTTCACATCACACGCATCAGAAATCATTCTAAAACATTATCCAGATGTATCACTCCGAGAATTACATTTTATACTATGATCAATTTAAATTTGTGGTCACGACATTTGACAGCTGTATTTACCAAAATCTGGATCGTCCAATATCTCTTTTGGAGCGGGTTCTGTATTCTTTCGGAATGTGCTTGGGATGCGGAGTCATTTTTTGTTTCAGATTTTTTGATTGTTAGTGGTGGTTTATCGATAACGATCTGTGACAATTATTATTTTAGGGGCTGTTGTTTTTAAGTGACGCCACCAAGTTAGATAAAATATAAACCGTAGCTAGAGAAAATTTGATGTAATTGGGTTGGATAAAACCACACAAAAGACAAACTTACTTAGCTCGCGGTGTTTTCACAGGCGGTACCGGTAATTTTCGGCCTGTTCCACCACCGCCGAACCCTAGCTGTTGCTGCTGCATTGTTTGGGGTATCGGATAAGGGTAATGGTTGGCTTCTGGTGTTATCATCGGAGGTCGAACAAATACGCCGTCTTGCTGGGGTAAAGCGCCATTAATCGTGGCCTCATCTTGAGCTTTGATTCCAATTGAACTAGCTGGCGAAACCTAAAGTAACTGCTAGAAATGTTTAAGGTACAGGTACAAAATGAATTACGTAACTGCTTAAAAATGTCACAAAGGCCCACTCAATCTCTCACAGTTGGGCCAGAAGCATCAGTTAACATAGATAGGTAGACGCGATTTCAACTAAATCGATTTGAGCAATGTCGTATATAAAAGGTTGAAATTGATTACCAAACAATGGAGATAATAAAACGGAGCGTGCGAAATCAGCGGAGTTTATTCAAATAGCGGCTAATTTCAGACTTTTTCATTTTGCTATTAAGTGCCACATAAAAGTTTATGTTATAACTATTACTACAGACATCCAGTGGTAACATGAAGACCATTACACAAAATCTTCTCTACAAATTTGCTTTTATGCACTGTCAGAGCAGCCGTTTTTGAGCTATTACCCAAAGTTTAAAAAATACCCTAAAATACATAATTCAGATTTTTACAAAGCTAGTTGTTTCTTGTTACCGTTAAACACGCTGGTTTAATTGTTATAACCTCAGATGGGGTGTGTTATTAACCCTGCGGGACGGTATGAAAGCAAAATTCGATAAATTTTAGCACCAGAAATAATCAGTTTTTGTCACAAATTCAATATAGATGCATGTAGGCCACTATATTGTGTCTAAACATTTAAACAACTGTATTTTCGTGATATGCATTAAATACGGCAAGTGTTAGGTCCCACAACGTAAAAATCGCTCATTGAAATTTTAATTTTTCTTAAAATTTGTGACCTTTAAATTTCATCAATTTTCGTGGCTTTGATCATTGTACAAAGTAACAAAAGAGTTCTTCGGTTCGGTTATACCATACAGGCCGTGCTCACATTGCGCAAGATCCGAAAATGACCGTAGCGTTGCCACTGAAGTATAATTGCCGAATGCTGACGTATAATAATTGCTATTATGATACTTTAAGGTGGCTCTGGGAGCTGAATTAGAACGATGAAATGGTCACAAAGCTCACAGTACCGACACTCGTTCAGATTAGGCTCGCTTTTCGAGCCACTAGTATACATATTGTAAATTTGCACCGCTAAAATCGTTCACTAAAATAAATAGACGGGCCGGAGTAACAGGCAAAACAGGAGTTAAAACAAATTTTTTGCCGTCATTCCATGGCTGCGTCTACCGAAGTGAATGTTTAGGCTAAATAGATGGAGACGTGCTCAGTATAGTTATACGGCAACGGATATGAGTATCATACTTTTAAGAAAACACAATCACCTAGTATATCTGAGGGTTTGAATCACATATTGCTTGATTTTACAAAGCTTTAGTGATCTGTTATAAATACAGGGACGTTCGTGAATGAATCGATAATGATCATGAAGAATCGTAACAACGACTATAAAGCTATCCATTTTTTGGGAGACGACCGGCAAATTTACACAATTCTGGATAGCAGCACACAAAAACAAATATTTTTTATTATGGACAACGCCTGCTATGCACTGTTTTTCGTTTACATTACCTCCGGCATCCTAGAGGCAACGTGGGATAATGATACGTAATAATTAAAATTGAAATATAATAAAAGCAAACTTGAGCCATGAAACGAAAAAGTTACAAAAACTTCAGTGTAACTGCTTGATTATGCATACTTGATTTATTCAGGTTGTTCCAAATATTAAAAGGTGGCCAGGCCCGGACCATCGAACCTGCATTGTGGATCGGTCCAGTCCGGTTCCGGTCCAGTCAAGTCCAATCCGGTTAAGCAGCTCCGGTTCCATTTATAATAAAAAAGCAATAATATACGTTTTTGAATGATTCTATGGCGCCTCAAAATACCGTCAGGGAGATATCACTAATAATAATCTAGTATGACGTTGGTTAACTTGTAGCGATAAAATGCTTGTGCTCACTTTAGCTCGTTGCGCAGGCGACGGTATATTGAGCGATCCAGACGGTGACAGTTTCGCATGTCCGCCTCCTCCACCACCACCAGGAGGTAGAGCCAGGAAGCCTCCTGCTCCGGCGGCCGGTTGTTGATCAATCGACGACGGCGGTCGTGAAGACGACGAATGTTGCTGAATCGCTGTTACTAAACTGCCAAACAACGAATGATTTCGCTGAAAAACAATTATTACAACAATGCAAACAGTGCAACCACGTAACAACAAAATAAACAATATATGCAAACGAAAACCACATACTTCTCAGGGTAAAAAATATATACTTTACTCATGATATCTACGGTGCTTTTGATGGTTTTTACTAATCTGTCGGTGAGAGCCGAGCCGGACATGGTGCAGAAATAGCCCAGCCAGGCTAGAGATTGAAAATCTGGCTCTATCGAAACCTCTACTAAATCAGGAGAAATGGACTAGATCAGTTGGCTAGAATTATTCGATAATTGGCGAAAGTAACATTACGTAGCGTAAATGAAATGCATCCCGTCATTATACTAGATACGCTGAGCCAATGCCTAAGGCTTAGCCTAAGCTAAGGTCCCTTTTACAATAGGCTTTTACTACCACCATACTAAGCTATTTTTTTAAACTATATAACTGCTAAACATGATATGGGCAATGATAATTTATGTTTTAGACCCAAAGTCTAATTGTTACGCAACACACATATAATATACACATAACCAACTAGTATAATTTATACCATCAACACATGCACCTACTTGCAAGATCAATACAGTAGCCCGACATGGCCGCCAACTAATATCAATATAAAACGCATGACCAGAGTGTTGTAACTACCTACATACATACATATATAATTACGATAATTGATCAACAACTAAAATACATAATCTATTTAGGCCATTAGCTGCTGTCAAAACCTTGAATTTAATGATTTTCAACTATATATATATATACTATCGATTGTGAAAAAGCTATATTTATTTATAAGACATTGTTATTATTATTATTTTCGCTGAATACGGCTAGCCAGAGCATCAGTCATTCTTTAATGGTATAGCCAAGGCAGGACTTCAGCAGCTTGTCTCTTTTCCAACGAGTAATATTTTGGACTTAATTCTGATTAACTCACCCATGACAGTTAGTGGGATCGACAGCTGCGAACCTTTCTCGGGTTCGGACCGTTTTACAATCGATTTTCATGTATATGGAAAAATAGTTTCCTTTGAAAACCAAAACAACCCCGAATTTGATTTTAGAAAAGCTGATTTTCAAAAACTGAAATAAATTTCTTTTATCTGTTGATTTTATTCAGTTGTTCTGTTCACTGTATGACGTAAACGATATGTGGTGTCTTTTTTATAATATTTTGCTATTTGGTTGCGAGCTCATTGTTCCTAAGAAGCCCCTATCCCGCTCCCTGAGCAAACCGAAATATCCTTATTATATCCAGCGAATTGAGCGCGACAAAGCTAAACAATGGAAACTTAGTAAACGCACCGGAGAATTTTCCGAATATAAAGTGGCCAGAAAATGGTCAAAAGAAATTTCAAAATTCATACGAACCCAGGAGAGACAAATTCTAAAAGCATGCGACAGAAACAAACTTTTTCAGTATGTTAATAAGCGTTGTTTCTCGAAATTTGGTGTTGGTGTGTTAAAAACCGCGTCAGGCGAAATACTTATTGAAGATAGTAGAAGCAGCGAACTACTCGCTTCCAGTTTCGCCAGTGTCTTCATTACCGATGACCGAAACAGGCCACTAACCACTTGCAATCCAAGTAGCCATAAATTATCTTGGGTGCCCTTTACGCCCTTAAACGTATATTTGGCACTATCAGAATTAAAAAATAAACACAGTCATTCACCGGATGGCCTTACTCTTATATTTTGTTCGTCAAATAAGAGACTCGATATGCTTCCCACTCGTCTACATATATGAACAATCGATCATTAGTGGCGTGCTTCCTGATATTTGGCTTCACGCTAACAGCTGTTCATAAGAAAGGAGATCCTGGAGACCCATCAAATTACAGACGTATTTCTCTGGTGTCAAAAGTGTGATAGAACACATTATTAACAGCCATCTAATGTCCTTTTTAAACTACATAACCTTATTGCACCTAACCAGCATGAAATTGTTGCAAAGAAATCTACCGAAACTCAACTCCTTGAAATAGTATACGATTGTGGAACTGCTGTTGACGTAGTATATATTGACTTTGCCAAGGCATTTAACACGGTTTCTCATTCTAAACTACTCAATAAGCTGCACTGTGCTGGTATATCAAATTATCTACTGCCGCTGGATTGAAAATTTCCCTTCCAACAGAACATTTAGTGTCAAACTAAATAATACAGTGTCTGCTCGAAGTACAGTTTCATCTGGATTTCCGTAAGGCAGTGTACTAGGTCCTGCTTTGTTTTTACTATACATTAACGATATTGTTAATCAGAACTTTAATAACGTTAACTGTAAGTTATTTGCGGATGACGTCAAACTGTACATATATATTCCTCGTCGTAATAGCTATAATGGAACCCAAAGCCTAAAAATGCACTTAACTGCATCGAAATCTGGTCAAGAGAATGGCAACTTTCAATATCGGCACCAAAGTGTCAAGTTTTACACCTAGGATCTACGAATCCGAGACATGGCTATTTTTTGAATAATGAAATTATTCCCTTTTGGAACCACTCTAAAGATTTTGGGATCACTATGTCAGAAAATTTCAAATTTAGCACTCATTTAATAATATCGTTTCCAAAGCCTTCCGTATATCTAATATAATATTTAGATGTTTCAAGACGCCTAATATTGAAGCGTTATTGTGTGCTTATACCAGTTACATGAGGCCTATTCTTGAGTATGCATCTTCCGTGTGGTCACCTGTTTTTCTCACTGAAATCGATATTATTGAGAAAGTGCAACGATACTACTCCTGCAGAATTTTTACTAGAGCCGGTTTAGAAATAGTATAATACAACGATAGGCTACGCCATTTAGGTCTTGAACCGCGTGAAAAACGCCGCTTAATAAATGATCTGGTAATGACTTTTAAATACCTTCATAAAGAAATAGACAGCGCGGCTCATGATTTTTATGAATATAATACTATTACGATCACCAGAGGGCATCAGGCAAAGTTACGAAAAAAAGAACTCAATGCACAATTTTGGACCACAAATTTAAATCACGTATTATAAACCAGTGGAACAAACTGCCCGCAGACGTCATCGTCAAATTTCAAAAAATTTAGAAATGTTATTAAAAACTCAAGCTATGAAAATTCCCTTAAGAACGACAGAAACCTATGACTCGGATGTAAGTGGACATTTTCTCCCTTTCTGTTTAAACTTTATTAAGAATATAAACTTTTTGTAATTATGTGTTCTTGTTTAATAAATTTCTAATGCATATTGTTTCTTGTTACCAGTAACGAGGATTAGTAAGTCATTGCCTCAGTTTCGATCTCGCTATAACGGCCTTAACGCCAGAGCTACCCCGATTACGCCGATATCTCGACTACTGGCATAAATTCTTAATAAAATTTGTTGTTGTTGTTGTTATTGTAGCCATAACATAGCATTATCTTTGCTGGGCGGAATAAGTCTTAGCCTCTACCGGTTGGGATAATTTTTTCAGACGCGCGTTTCATGTACGAAAATTGGGCAAAATATTGAACAAGATATTTTTTGATAAAAATTACGAGAACTATGAAAATAACAGCAGGAATGGTTGTCCGTAATTTTGTAGCTGGAGGACACAAAACTATCGAGGTCATCCACCGTAATAAAATCTAGCTGGTAAAAACAAAAATTTCAGCAGGATCTCATAAACTACTAAGTGTAAGAAGGTCAGATGGCTGCCATTCCCGAAACAGCCCCCTCCACATACATAGGGTCTTTGTTTTTCTAAAAATATAACGACTTGCCCCTAAAGTTGTATGCTTCAACGCATTGATAGCGATACCTTATTCACAGCCAATACAGTATACACTCAGCACACAACAGCCAGCTTCCGGCCCAATATCTTCCATTGCAAATAGTATCCGTTGTTTAATTAAGCACAAAACCGCAGTTGAACATGACAGTGTATGTCAAATAAATAATATATATATAAAGTATTGGAAAAGTTTCAAAGAGACAATAAAACCAAAGCAACAATGAATGAATGATATAGTTATTGTCAAATACATCTTAAACGAACTCGTTGCTATCAAATCATGGATGAGCTGCATAATTATTACGTATTGTCGAAACGCACAACCATTATCTTACGTAGTTTTCGGTTTATATTAGACCTCTCAAATATTTATCTTATGGCATCACAGAAGCCAGCATAACAGGCTAATCCTAAACAAAACTATTAGACACACTTTTATAACCGATTACGTCAATAGAATAAATAGGAAGACACATGCGATATGACGTATATAAACCCATGGTTGAATAATACTATCATGACTATTTCACGGCGGTATTGTTACTCTTCAGCATGAAGGTCATTGGTATCCATCGATCTAAAATGCTTGTCGGCGCCGGTTGATCTAGCATAATTCGGCTGCTATGAGGACGCCCTCAAGAATTCCTAACCATATCAAAAATTCCGTCGAAATACAAAATGTGGTTATCTATTTTTGTGTAACTTTTTGTGCATACTAAGGTGCTTGATGGACCTAAACAGTGACTTTCAAATATATTTTTTTTTTAAAAATCCTACTTTTATATAATTCGCAAATGGTACATGCATCTCTACGTGCAGTGGCTATTTAGTGTTATCACCATTATCGTTTCAAATTGTGGTGAGTTGTAAATGGCTCTATGCCCTTTCTGATCTTGTTTGTTTATTTACCACATATCAGTTTATTATTTTTGTATAACAGGATCTTTCGTCTGGTCTATATCTCACATGGACAGTGTCAGTATGGACAATGCATAACAGTTGTGTGTAATAAGGCTGGCTTAACCGGTAATAAACTATGTTGTTGTTGTACATTTGCCATACAAATAACTTGTATATAATACAGCGGGTTTAAGGCATAGGTGTTGCTAGGGGAATGATTACCACCTAAGGATCGGACTCAATCCCTGAAGGCTCCGCTCCATCGCCGTTTTCAAAGGCGCCTGTAAAATTAACAAAACTCGCAAAAATAGGTTGAAAATTGGCAAAAATGGTAATAAAATTGGCAAAAATGGTAATAAAATTTGCAAAGAAGGAAAACTAAGATAATTTATCGCAAATTTTCAAAAATCAGCAAAATTTTGGGAAAATTTAGCAACATCGATAAAAATTTTGAGTTCCTAAAAATTTCCAAAATTTAATCCAGCGTACCTCCTCCCCCATCGCCGGCTATCTATTAAACATAACCATCAGACTTACAACACCTGCGGCTTAAGGATGCTGTTTTAGGTTTCCACTAAAATCTTTGATAAAAAGCTATATGCTTGATATATTTTGCTTTATGCGATATGATGCAAGAACACCAAGGCGCTTAAAAATACGTGGATCAGATCTATCTAAAAGTGTAAATTTTGTTTTGCTCTGAAAAAAGAACCACCTAAAGATAAGCAAGCACCGCAGCAAAAAAAAGTCTGACTGTTTTTGAAGACCCAAATCACATTCGGAAGGAGTATAGCGTACCGATATTAGGACTATGCCCGGTTGATCTTTTCCCGGCCGGGCTGATTCCGTTGAATAATAATCAACAAAGCTCCTTTCTAAAAATAACGCGTCTGAGTTTTATTGTTGCTACGCCAAAAAAATCCATCAATGGTTCGGAAAAAAGCCATCGTACCTCTGGTCAAATTTCAGCGAGTAGCAAATGGTCACCACGATTTTCCATCTATCATCGCCATCCATAAAAGTTTGAGATAGGAAACTACATTTCTGATAGCTACACTAGCACCTGGTTGGCTATGTTTCATCGTACATATGTATCCTAAGTAATTTTTCCGACAATCAAGGAACTAAAACGTGTATTAATACAAAATGCAACCCAGTTTTACATGAGACGTTTAGACAAAGATAATAAATTATATATCGTTGTTGATATCGAAAATCCAAGTTCTCTGTATTAACAGCAAGCAAATATTAATATTAAATTAAGAATAACAAAAAATATAATTGATCAATTTCAGAGGAAACAAAAGCTCGTTATTACTTTTTCTACATAAAGTAACACCAAAGGACACCGTAGCCCGTACTGAATAATACTTTGCCGAGTTTTCACTCTGGATGATTGACAGAACACCGGAAACTAGCCACCAACGTTTGTATTAGGTAGGCGTTAGTGGGAGTCGATGAATGGGCACCACAATCTGACAGCTATGGGCTGTGGCTGTGCGTCCCACGCGACGTAATCAGTGTAGCTGAATTTCAAAAACCTTAATTAAGTCAAAGAATTGCGGCTCCGTGAAGCAATTTCTTTACATGTAAACGTAAAAATAACGATTTTGGATAACCTTATACATTAATATCAACCATTGACTAACCGGAGCCGGAATTAAAGCCGCTGTGATATTTTAAACGAAACCGCATGAACCTGACATCACTCTAATATTCGTAAGTTTCTGTCTATTGGCTGTTGGTGTTGTGCCTATATCTAAACTAAACTCAAAACAAGAACACCTACTGGACAGATCAGTTACATATACGTACGGGTTTTGCTTTTCAAAATTTTAGCTACTCGATTTTCGTGCATTTTAAAAATTTCACTCAATATTTTTGCGAGATGATGTTTTAAACAGGAAAGCTTACAGAACCTTAAATACATATATACGCCCCACCAATATATTCGATTAAAACGAGTTGCTCACAAAAAGACACTTGTTTCGTACTAATATAGACACTTGAGACTAAAATTTAGCATCTAAATCTACACTCTTGCGTGGAAATCGTTTACTGTTTTTTTCGTTATTCACCGGATTTTGACTAAAAGTCGCCTAAACCTGACCTGTGCACTTGTTCAAATTAGGTGTGCATTTCTATAAAATTGTATGCAAATGCAACCCAACCTCCATGGAGCAAATTTGGGTGCTTGGGACATCTGGCAATCCTTTGGACATCGCCAAATACACACATATATACAGATGATTTTTGGGAAGCGATTGAAAATTTAATATTGACATAATATTTTTCGTCGCAACAGGACATGTTGCGACAAGAACAAAGAAAGCCGTTTTTGCTAAACTGTGTAAAGCTTATGCCACCAAACGCTCTATTACGACTCAAATTAAACTAATTATCCTAGAAACCCGCTGGTACAAAACGATGGTACCACACCAGTTTATATGGTGTGGTTTTCTCCTTTAAAACACATTTCAAACCAAAACCATTATGATCAATTTTTGCTATATATAATGTGTTTTAAGTTGTATTTTAATTTTAGTATTTTATATTATAACTTATTTTATATTCTGCTATTTATTTTTGCTGTCTTTGAATTATACTAATTTTGCTATTATACACCACCTTCTTATCAGGATCCTTATTCCCGATTCAAACCCATGCAATTTGAATGTAAAAGCTGTTCTGTTCTTTTATATTTTCAGACAGCGCTACATATACCCCAAATAAAAAACGTTAAAGTCGGCAAAATGTCGATTTGCGTGCGTCCAGCAATACTACCGAATTCGTACTCCGCTTGCAATTAAATTTGTAAATCTATGCATTGGGCGGCGAAAATCCTTAAACATTTGATCATGTCAGGTTTCTCATTCCTAGCGGATCATGTTAGTCTTCCTGGGTGTCCATATAACGTTGTATCTCTGAGCCTTAGCCGAAGCTACCTAGCTTCGGCTCACGACTGATGATTAAATTTTTGCCATTAATTCGGTATAATGTGACAGTTGGGTTGAAAGCCGCTGTTTAATTGTAAAAATATAAGAATAAACTATAAAAATAGTTGAAGTTAGCTAAGTAATTAAAGTATAAAATAAACAACACTGGAGTCTTTAAATAGTAGTCGTAAAATTTGGATTTTGAAAGTACATTTGCAATCGGCTGAACCCAATAAAAAGAGATTATCGCGGACTTCGTTACTAAGCTAAACTTTGGGTAATTTTATATACGTAATTACAATACTTCTGTCACACACTTCAAACTAACGCAGCATCGGCGAGTGATTTAATGTTTGGTGTGACCTAGGATTTACCTCACAGGTATTCGTATTCAGTTCACCTATTGGAAAGGTTAAAGGTAACCCTGTCTAATCTTGTCCACCGTTGCAGGGGCTGACTTGACAGAATGCAAAATTTCTGCCAAATCGTGCTATAAACTTTTTAAATATGGACGATATTTAATAAATCGTCATTGAGTGTAAACTATCGAAATACATCTGCAAAATCAATCGCTACCATTTTCTGCATCCTACCCCGCAACCCATGATTATCTTACTTCTACGGGTTGTACCCTGACTAACAATCAACGATACATTTGAAGTTAAAAATTTTGACCCATGTCACATTTAGGGTAATACGTTATATGGTAGACGAAAGAATAGCCTAGTGCAGGGAGGGGGCGCTACCCACTCCCGACTTAGCCGTAGGACCAGTATAAGAATTATATCAGGACCTAAACTCATGCTATGATATATGCTATGGCTCAGTTATTTTTACCCGAAAGTTTGATACCCATAGACAGTTTGGATCACCGTACTGCTCTGAACAAGTAACGCGCACAATCAGCGGCCTCGAGATGCTACTGTGGGTGTACAATAATACAAAAACTGTATAAATTGCTGATCTGCTCAACAGTACGCAGCGTCACACTCCAGTAGGCCAACTACCTAGGAAAACGCAATAAATCACGTCGAAAACATATTGGCGCTAGCGACTAGCGAACGCCATTAATCGGACTCCATAAAAACGTGCGCGGACAACTTAGGCGCTTAGTTGTACGAACGCCCGTGCCATATGATCCAAACAAGTCACGACACTAATTATTCCACTTTTATCTCCGATGAGTGACTAATCACGAACAAAACTGATCCTCAACTAATAAACCGAATCAGAGAAGTGATCAAATCCTAGCCTTGATAAGTGACCGCACTATTAGTAATAGTATATATCGCTGATTTATATTCTTTGATTTGTTTTCGAAACATACTGATGAAATCATAATTATTTGAATACTCTAAATTACATAAACTCACTGTCTAATTTTTTCATAGTAATTTATTAGCACAAGCAAGTTTCATATTTCGACGCTAATAAATTATTGTGGGACAAAATATCTTGACACTAAGACAAGAATGGACCAAATAAGTGCAGTTTCTGGTAAGGATTTGATGTGCCCTTTACTGATGTAACCCCAAGTTTTGGTCCTGAATATTTTCTAAGCTGACAGATGGGTTTTTAACTACTAATGAACCTTATCGATGCTAAGTAAACGACACCCAAAAATTTACATGGGCGCAATCTGATTAGATAATTGTAAAAGCGTGAAAGTACAATAAATTGACTGGAAAACCCAGAATCATGTTTTTGTTAATTTTATATTGCGTGATTAGCCCACTAAAGATATGTTTGGAGCCATGATGAGTTTCGCATGAAATCACCTAGTAATTTTGAAAAAAACTTTACACTAATATCTAAAGTTATCTCAGCCGTGCCAATGCTTCTAATGCTTAACGGTGTAATTTTATGCAGCTGCGCAACAAGACACGGGCGAGCCAGAATTCGCCTGTGCCGACTACAATACTGAGTTATGTTATTCTTAAAACCGAAGGTTATGCACGGGGCACACTTTCCTTAAAATAACTTTTAAATGACCAAACATAGTCTTTTTAGTCTGTCTACATGACTGTCAAAAGTCATCACTTGATTCAGGGATTTTCCCAATATTTTATTAAACGCGTAATGAAATGTAATTATGCGCCTAGCATTGTATTCGAGTGACAGCAATGGTTACCTGTTCAGGTTCTCAGAAAATCGACGCTAGTTGAATAACTTTTCTGTTTTGGCTATTTGGGGCGCCTCCTACATTTTAGGCCGTAGCGCTTGCCCCAGAGACATCGAACTGCAACATGAAAACCGATGCTCCAGAAACCACTCATCTAGAGCAACAACTTTGTGTTGTAACGCTATTTTTTTGTCAAAGCAACCGTTTTCGAGCTAAAAGACAACGTTTAAAGAGAAGTTAAATTTTGGACATTTCGAACATAAGTTGATATTTAAGTATTCCACTAAGGGGCTAATTGTAGATAAATCAACTAATTTTAATTGCGACAGTAACCAGTCAATTATTGCCATTATTTTTATCCAAGTGTATAACTTTATGCTCAGTCTTAAAACATCATAAAAGCAAACATGAAAACTATAAAGCGTACAATGCAAATTTTTTGTACAATTCTGATCGATATTGCTCGCAAATAATAGCGAAACAAAAATAAAATATACGGTATATAGGCACTTATATTGGCGCTTCGCTGCATAAAAGCGTGGTGCGAAGTATTACTATCTGCTAAACTTTATATTGATATAATTCCTTACATGTCAAATACAAAACAGAAATATCGTAGACTTGATTGCTTAATTAAATAATTGGGAAATCAGGACTAATCAATTAAGTCAGACAATTGCAATTAAACTTTTCGTCAATAAATTTTTTACACCCATTACTTCAGGCTCCAATTCCGTCAAAAGTTTGAAGTTTCGGATTTGGTTCAGGTTCCGGTTATAACCTCAGAATTGATATAAGTATAAGTTGATTATTCGCTTGTTGGAGTGAATGATGGGCTTGGAATGTTATTGGATCACATTGGATTCGTAGTTTTGAACTTATATTGGGTATGTTACAGCGTTGGAACCGGGTCACCGGGTCATTCGGGTCACATTTTTCGACCGGATCACCGGGTCACACCCTTGCCCGGATGACCCGGTTATCTTTTAGATTAGAGGCACCTTCTGCAATTAGTTTCAAGCAATTACAAACACAAACACATGGTTTCGCCTGAAAAGAAAATTTACAAACAATGCAAAAAAATTTATTCACTTTTTAAACCACACGAGCACGTGACACTATTTAAGGGACATAGTCACTGGAACATGACTTGTATACAAGTGCATATATTTTACCAAGACCGGCCAGTGCATGAGGTAACTGTGTAGCTACTAACGTTCCATTGATATGGGTAGGATCTAACGATTCACCAAATCTCGGCTCACTCAACTGCGAATTTGCTGAGATTACTACGAAGCCACGTAGCAGCAGAGTTGAATTAATATGTCTGCAATTACCTTGGGTAGAAACCCAACGGTTATAAATTTCTTTTGTAAATACATTTGTAAAGTGCCTTACTTTTGTAATGTTGTTCTTATTACAGCAAGATTTATGATTTAGAGTATATAATGGAAACAGATATAACGAAAAAAATAAAAGAAGCAATTTATACATTAAAGGAGTCAACCACAAAGCGTAGTGATGTTTGGAAACTGTTTAGAGCGGTTTACGACGAAAATGGCGCTAGAGTATTCGGAGTTGCGTGCTGCTCTACATGTTTCGTGTGTGTATTATATACCTAACGTAGGTATGAAACCTACGTTAGCCCCCAGTTTCGAGATTGGTGCTGTGTGACTGGAGTTATCCTACTTATCTTATGCTCAACCAATGTGTGTACGATAAATCCAAAGGTAAAACCGAATCTGTTGTGTCACCAACGAAATTCATAGCATATAAATTAGAGCTGTGCGCCGCCGCGCCGCGCCGCCGCCGCCGACGATTTTTGACTCTACGCCGCCGCCGTCAAATTCCCTCGGCGCGCCGGCGCGCCGGCGCGCCGCCGATATTTTTTCACGCCGCCGACTCGCTCTTTTGCATTGTCGTATTGTGTAATCTGTTGTGTTCTAGAACTATGTTTTTTCATTCGACATTTCTCACGCTTCTTTGCAAAATGTTTTTTTCCATATCATTCAATGATGTTTTGTTTACCTTTGGTGTTGTTATTATCTAATTTTGGTGCAGCAATACATAATTCTGTGTATACTCGTTCAGTTCGTGTACTTGAGAAATAGAAGAATGTTGTGAAATCAAAAACCGAAGAAATTTTGGAAAAGGATAGTACGTAGGGAAACAGGAAAAAATTGGGAAGTACAAAACAAAAAATGCTGGAAAACGATAAATAAAGAAAGCATAAAAAGTTTCGAAATAACAAAGTGTTAAAATGCAGGAAACTAGAAACTACTTGGAAAAGGAACACTTGGGAAGCCGGAAAGTGGTCGTAAATGGAAAACATAGAACTGCCAAATGCTAGGAAGTCACACACTTGAGAAACGCAACACTGATACAACTGGAGAAACTCTTCATATGAGAATGTTGCAAAACAGAAAAAAGAAAAAGGAAGTATTTTTGGTACCAAGAAAGCTAGTTGAAATGCAGAACATGGAAATGGAATATATGTTGGAAAACGGAAAAGTTGGCAAACTGGAAGTATTGAAAAACGCTAAAATATCAATTAGAAGGCGACTTGCAAAACACCGGAAAACGGTAGAGTATGAAAATGAAAAAACCTTTGGAAAAGGAAAACTTGACAAACGGGAACATTTTGGAAACTGAAACTACAAAGCGCAGGAAGCTAGGGGAAATATTTCAAATATTCACATATGGACAACGCTCGAATATAGATTAATTAAAATAACGAAACGGCAAATATTGTTAAACAGGGTAAGTGCTTAGAAGTAAGAAACTCGAAACTGGAAAATGTTGGATCTTAGATATTTAGGGAAATGGAAAGTTGTTCGAAGGCCGAAAACTCTGGAGAGTGGGAAAGATACAAAGAACAAAAACGGGAAAATTTTTCAAAACGAGAAATTACTTAAAAGACAAACAAGGAAAATTACACATGTTGGAAAACAGAGATATTGTATCGGGAAATTGGGAAATCGAGAAATTGGGAAAACGGGAAATCGGGAAACGGAGAAATTGTATCGGGAAATTGGGTTATCGGGAAATAGGGAAAACGGGAAATTGAAAAAACGAGAAATTGGGAAATCGGGAAAACGGGAAATCGGGAAACGGAGAAATTGTATCGGGAAATTGGGAAAACGGGAAATCGGGAAAACGGGAAATTGGGAAATCGGGAAAACAGAAATTGGGAAACGGTGAAATTGTATCGAGAAATTGGGAAAACGGGAAATTGGGAAATCGGGAAATTGGGAAAACGGGAAATTGGGAAATCGGGAAATTGGGAAAACGGGAAATTGGGAAAACGGGAAATTGGAAAACAGAGATATTGTATCGGGAAATTGGGAAATCGAGAAATCGGGAAACGGAGAAATTGTGTCGGGAAATTGGGAAATCGGGAAATTGGGAAAACGGGAAATTGGGAAATCGGGAAATTGGGAAAACGGGAAATTGGGAAAACTGGAAACGGGGAAACGGTAATTTGACAAATCGGGAAATTGGGAAAGCGGGAAATTGGGAAAACGGGAAATTGGGAAATCGAGAAAACGGTAAATTGGGAAACGGAGAAATTGTATCGGGAAATTGGGAAAATGGGAAATCGGGAAATTGGGAAAACTGGAAATTGGTAAATCTCGTTACCCAATTTACCGTTTTATAAATTTGCCGATTTACCGCTACCAGCTTTCCGATTTCCCGTATTGCCAATTTCCCCTAGCAATACGTAAATGTGTAGCGTACTTCGTTCAGTTACGTATAAGGAATGGATTCGTGCACCGAAGAATGTCGAAGTATTCCTAAGCGAAAAGACGCAAGGGTAGCCTGCGTGAGCCTTGGGTATATTTGTATCCTTAACTTACGCTTAATATCCTAAGCTTACTTATAACATAATTTTTACAACAAAGGGAGAACCGTTTATTTAAGCAAAAGTTAAATTATTATAACAGAATAAGAATAAAAGGTGGCAGAGCCACTTACCCGACTGGCAGCAATACGCAGGCGATTCCAGGCCTCGAGACAACTGCTCAGCCTCTTCAACACCTTAAATTTCTGACGATTTCGCAAAATGAAAAATATATAAACAAAAATCTAATTGACGGAGGCAAGACGAGCCACCGAAGGTGGTGAGTCGCAGCCGGAGGCGCTGCGTTTAACTTTTTATATATCAATATTCTAGACGCGAAATTTCAATTTTCTATCTGACTTTTTTTTTGTTTGTCACAGACAGGTCTGCTGTGTGAAATCGCCTGGGCCGATTTTAGAAATTTTTTTTTCTTCGTGTTGCATATTCTCTTGCGGAGTGCCCTTTCATTGAGCACTTTTTTCTACTACGAAAATTGCTTTGTACTCAAAATTCAAGCAAATGTTGCTCAAACTTAGGGATTTTTGCCATTTTTTTCAGCTTTTTCACCGCATCTCGACAACCGTTAAGTACTACTTTCGGCGATTTTTTTACATAAAATGTATTTTCACGTTTTCTAAACAGCTGTATATAGCTGATTGACGTATTTCATCTCTTTCCTTAAAAATTAAGCAAATTCTCTTAAAATTGACTTAGGGAAACCTAAGTTCATCATATCTCGACAACCGTTCGTGCTATCTCGGTCATTTTTTGACATAACATGTACCTTATAGTTTTCTAAAAGACTGTATACGAGTGATCTACTTACCTTTATAAATTCTCTTAAAACTAAGCAGTCTCTGGGGGGGGAGTGAAAAATTATGAAGTGTGTTATAACTTTTGAATGACTCGGCCGATTTGGACTAAATTTCATTGATGGGTACAACTTGATAGATGTATTGTCATTCTACTGTATAAATAACTAGACGTTTTCATGTCTTCCTCTTATTATTGTTTTAAGAAAATGTTAGAAATTCCACAAGCTGTATGCGGGGCTCACGCCGTTGTTAACCACCATGCCTCCGTCACCCACGTTTACGTGTTTCTCATTTTGCAGGTCAATTTTTGAAATGTTTTGAGCTAGCTCTGAATTACCAAATCCACACCCAAAAATGAATCCTATTTAAAATTCCACTACACACTCAAATTCACATGGCAACACAAATTCACTCATGCACAGGAACAATAAACGCAAAATTGTATGAAAATTACAGACAGAATACAGAGGACAAATTTTAATTGAGAAACCGTGATAAAATTTTAACTGGATTTCGCAATCTCTAGAACCGACTTTAATTTTACATTGCCATATGCCACACACAAAATCACACGTATCACTTGACAATCACAAAAGCACACTTATTCACAAATTTTAACCATATATATAATTTTTACAGTAGAAATACACACATTTTACACGACAAATTTTAACCAAATATCCTAGTACAGATAATGAGAGAGTTTACGCAGCAAAACATTAATTAGCCACTTAAGATAAAATCGTTACAGCAAATATATGTCTAAATTGAGCATAAACAGACATCATAAAAGTATTTCGCGGCCGAAAAGTACCAACCGTAAGTTGCACCTGGAGACACTTTGAAAAAATACCAAACACAAAAATAAGGAAAAGTTGAAAAATATTAAAAAATTGCATGGTTCCCCTAAGAATTCGAACTCGCGATGTTAGAGAGCATAGCACAAACCTGTTGTTTTTGACTTTTGTGTGGGATGTACATTACAAACATAAACGGAAAAATAAATCCGGGAAATGATGCAAGTACTGCAACAACAACAAAGAAAGGCAACTACAATTTCTAAAGAAACATGCAAACCTGACTAAAGAACTCCAACAAGTATGCCAAAGCTTCAAAAGATCCTACCGGCGGAACACCGAGAAAAAGAATCGCAAAGCACAAGGTGAAGACGAAAGAACCTTAGTACATCAAAACTACAAAACCCAAACAAAAGCGATCCCGAACATTGGAACAATAATAAGAAAATAATTATCGACCTAAGAATCATAACACAACAGGAAGAATACTACAGGACTTTTCAGTGTGGGTCGAGCGTATACACTGACGAACAACGACAAAAACTGAGTAAGCACAAATCATGGATAAAACATTCAATTGGCACAAAGTGACAATCCGGGTTATAATGCCGAAGCATTGTGTGTAGGCTGGCCATGATGATTGCGGATGACACCCACCCATCATCTTTATCCGCCTAGACCAATGTCTAGTACCTGTTTAACGCATAGGTACTGCCGAAGCAATTATGGCTGAGTCCCTTCCTCCTAAGGAGATTAGCGCCACCGCTGGATTCGAACTCCTCACTTCAGGATTATGAAGCAGGCGCTCTAAACCACTCGGCCACGCGACCGCCGTCTTTGTTTTTAGGTACAAATCATAACTACAACAGTCGGTGCTAAAAAAGCAATCGGTGTTCAGAGTATAAAGCACAGTCGAGATAAAGCAACAACAACAGCAATCGAGTACGGGCAATAAAGGCAAACAACCACTCGGTGAAAATCAAATTCGAATCGGCGCCAATTAGAGTCAAACCAGTGCAAATCAAATACAATGTGGCACACATCGAGATCAAGTCAATGCAAACAAAACCCAAATTCTGTTGAGAACCAAGATTAAATCGGTGCAAGTCAAGAAACCAGCGGTGTATACCAAAGACGACACCTTGCAAACTAAGAGATGGATTCGGTGCAAACAAAGAACGCATTCATGCGGGATCGCAGAACAGAGTTTAACACAAGCCGAGACCAACTTAACACAAACCGAAACCAGCTAGACGCAAATCGAGTGCAATCAAATATAAATTGAGATTTATTTCGGGTCAAACCAAAGTGAAATCAAATGCGGCCCGACGTAAACCAAGAACGATTCGGTGCAAATAAAGAACCAATTGGCGCAAGTTAAACTGTAAAAATATGGAAAAACACAAGTTCCGCATGCGACAACAAATTTCGGTGCAATCCAAATGGCGAATCAGCTGATCGAAGCTTTTGATCAAGGTACTAAAGAAACGCCACAGATATAAAACACAACGCAACAAGCAATCAGTCAAACGATTATGGCTAAGATGGAGAACGAAGTTCAAAGGCTACAATCATATAAAGGTGATAGCAGTAAGAATTTAAAAAAGAACTCGAAAAAACATGACCCAAGACAGAATTGACGACGAACAAGAGAAACTTCGAGTTCTGAAAGCTAAAGTGCGAGGAAAGGCAGGAAAATATCTGGAAGTGCTAACACTCGAAAAAGCTAAGGAACTAAATTATTGGGGAATTGATCTAGAAATTCAAAGAAAGATTGAGCGTGCCAAAGACACTAATGAATCACATGAACGAACTTCAGAGCTTATGGCAAACAGGAACAGTCAAAAATTTTGTAGAGGGGTTACGAGTGTACGCAGCATGACACCTGACCGCGATAGGCATACCTGAATGAATGGTCGAAGAGGTCCCCAAGTTCACGTTGATCAAAGGGTTAAAGCACGAAACCCTAAACAGATTGTGCGTGATAAAAGAAGATACTTTTGCAACATTGACGGAGAAAGTCGAAGCGGTAGAGAACTTGGATCAACAAATGAACCAAAGATTGCGAAGTACAAGCGATTAATCACCGACATGACAGGAGAGCACAGTACAATCGAGCCGATTGAGTCAACCAAAGGAGATAGAATACTGGCTAACAAACAAATAGTGAGCATGGTATCGCAAGATCGCAGTGCAAAAAATGGCGTTCGGAAGGTAGAGTAATCAATCAAGTGCAAGTACGCCTATTACGTACATGGAACCGCCAATGGTTCGGAAGGTACTCCTGATTGTAGGCATATTGGGCAGTTTGAGTCTTTTGGAACCATTGGCAAGCCGAGGGATCGGCTTGTGTTGTCCTTTTGTTGATAAGTTGGGATCAATATCTGTGAAGAACAAAGCGAAAGCAGCACGATGTCATGGGTGTGGTAATGCTTTAAGACTGAGTGCAATCGTTTTTCGAAGTTTACAAAATCGGGGCCCCCACCACCTCTGCGTTCAGGTTGTTCCATATGTGCACTGCCCTGTAGCCAAATGAGTAGGGGCACAGTGCAGTTTGGGTCGCAGCCGCGCAAGGATGTGGATGTGGTGTTGGCGACGAGGTCGGTCGTCGTTGCACAAATGAAAGAAACGCGTCAATGGTATATCAGACGAGCCTTTTGCCATCCGATAGGTCATAATAACGTCAGCCCGTGTACGTCTCGTACGAAGTGTTTGTAGTGAAGAGTGAAGCCGGTGTGCATTACGACATGTGAGACGCCCTGGTACCATTTGGTTGCTCGTCGTTGGACGTCTTCTAGCACTTTTATGTCTCTGGCGTAGAAAGGGCACCCGGCGCATGTAGCGTATTCGAGTTCAGGCCGAATGAGGGATTTGTACAGCAAGAGAAAGGTTTTGTGTATCAGGTTTGAAGAAGTAGCGACGAATGGTATTTATACGTTGTTACCGCTTTTTTGGCGATTATCGGCGCAGTGTACGGAGGACTTCAAGTCGCCAGAGATAGTGACGCCGAGATCTAGTTCGTTGACACTGTTACTCAACGTTGATGTTATTGTCAAAATCATACAGGTGATTTGGGTTGTTTTGCCGAAATGTACACTGCACTCTTGTAAAAATTTAGCTCCATGCCGTTGTCGCGGCACAGACATCTTGAGGCTTAACAAGTCCAACTGAGTATCATCAATGTCCAGCATTTGAGATTGCATTACGATGATTTCGGCGGCAGATTTTGGTGTCGTCCGCAAACGAGTATAGTTTTGCTGACACCGAAGACTCGATATCATTAATATGAAAGAGAAAACAGAATTGGTCCAACGACGGTGCCATGAAGCACAGCGCTAGTTACTGCAGTTGACTGCTGTGCCTACCGTTAATGACGACTGTTTGTGTACACCCGGTAAGGAATGATTTTAACCCACGACAACAGGGGGTCGACCATACCGTAATGATTAAGCTTTCTGACCAATGTATCATGGGGTACAAGATCCAACGCTTTTCGGAAATCTAAGTAAATGACGTCTGCGCAGTCACCACTGCTTATGATTTCAGTTAACCAATCGACGAAATCCATAACTTGGAGTTTCAGATGAGCGTCCCCTCGAGAAAGTCAAATTGAGTATTTGTTATTATGTGGGTTTGGGTGGCGTAAGACAGCATCTGGGCTAGCTAGAAGTTTTTCCATAATTTTACTAGTTGCTGAAGTTAGGCTGATAGGCCTGTAATTGTTTATATTGGTAAGAGAGCCCTTTTTATGATTCGGGAGTTATGTTTCCGCCTCGAGCCAATCGGACGGTGTGTAGTGATGCTGTAGGCATGACGAGAATAGCCGGGCGATGTGTTTTATGAGTGGAGTCTGCACACTCGACGAGAACCCAATTTGAAATGTTGTCAGGGCCCGTGTTTGCATTTCTCTAGTTTTTGTCATGCGTTCTTCGAAAGATGCTGTTCTGTGATCCAATTTATCGCAATTACTGCACGTTTGTGATGTTTGATTCATCAACGTTTGTGGGTTTTGCTGCCGTTGATTTGCCCTGGTATTGGCATTTTTGTTGTTGTTGTCAATTCATTTACGGTAGCGCTGATTCTTGTGGTACTTGTGCAGGGTGCATCGTTTGCAATGTTGATTGCTGCATTCCCATTTGTCCATAGTATGGCTGAATCGGTTGTTGTTAGTTCTGCACCGGCATCATCGGTATTGGCATTGTCCACGGTTGTACAGTTGGTTTATTTTATAATCGATCACAATCGACATCACCGGGGGCCTCCCAAACGAGGCCATAATCAACACTCTCAACGCGACGAAAACCATGTCTTCCTGGACAGGCACGATGGTGGCGCACCATCACAGATCGGGGGACGGCTACCACATCCGGCCCCGGAGACATACCAACGGCCCAGCCGAAATCAGTCGTTAGTTCCAGTTGCATCTCAGCGTAATTCTTATAATACTAACCTTGGTTCTAACGTTTTATCTGATGTAACCACTTATACTCATTATACATATGGCGCTGGTGACACTCTGTAATACCGAAAACATTGGTCAATTTCAATATGATAGCAATATTGTTGGCAGTTTTCGTTGTCTTTATTTCAATTGTCGTAGCCTTATGAACAAATTAGCTATCCTACAGTTGATACTATTTACGCATAATATGCCGGATGTGGTAATGCTTACTGAGACTTGGGTGCCACATGAAAATTTTGCTGAAATTCTCACCATACCCAATTTTCTCTTCCAATCGAATCGTACATCAAAGCGCGGTGGGGGCGTTGCCATATACGTGCTCACCAAATACCAACACTACGAAGACATAATATGCTGTAGTTCTCTTTTCCGGAGTAACAAATCTATACTTTTGGCATTTGCCTACCGTGCAGAATCAAACTCCACTGCACTAAACGATGAGCTCTATAAGATTATCAGCAACATATGCAACCATTGTAATACTCATGTTGTTTTAGTCAGCGACTTCAACCTAAAAAACATAAACTGGGATACATGTCAATGGCCCCCAGCTTGTGACAGTTTCATGAATGCCATTCTAGAAGCCGGCCTAACTCAACACGTGCTAGAAGCAACTCGACAAACGAACACGATCGACCTTGTATTTAGTAACGATGATGACCTGACAGAGAATCTAGAAATTCTTTTTGCATATCTTGTGACCCCCAGATCACTGCATTTATTAAACCACCTCGGCCACGCTTCAAATTCGCTGAATGGCGAGCAATAAACAATCACATAAAGGCTCACTTGGCCACAAATGATATGGAATCACCAGAGGACATTTGGTCAGCAATAAGACACTGCATCGATGAAGCTGTCCATGTATACACACCGCAGGTACAACAAAAACTCGTAGTACCAATCCCATTTGGGCTGACAAGAAAAGTTACGGTGTGCTACAGGCACAAAACACAGCTTTTCGCCGTCTTCAGCGCCGCCATACCCCCAGGTACGAAGTCAGCTACCCTGCCATATGGGAACTCCTCCACACCGAGACTAGAAGGGCAAAAAGAGCTTTCGAACGTAACATAGCTCTCAACATTAAGAGCGACCAAAAATCGCTATGGAACTATGTTAATAATAAACGACAAACTAAAAAACCTCAAATTGGACCTATGAAACGCCATGACGAAACAATGACAAGCGACAACGACGAAATTGTGGAGCAATTTAACCGTCACTTTCATTCCATCTATACATCAATTACTATTACACATGATATCACTGTCAACAATAATAATGCAACAAATTCGATAGCAGATGCTGACTCTCCAAAAATTGATAGACCATGTGGAACCCTAGGTCATATAGTATTTTCTGATCAATCAGTCCAAAAATTGCTTAAAGCGGTTAATACAAATGCAAGCACGGGCCCTGACAACATTTCAAATTGGGTTCTCTATGAGTGTGCCGACTCCACTCATAAACACATCGCCCGGCTATTCTCGTCATGCCTACAGCATCACTACACACCGTCCGATTGGCTTGAGGCAAACATAACTCCGATCCATAAAAAGGGCTCTCGTACCAATATAAACAATTACAGGCCTATCAGCCTAACTTCAGCAACTAGTAAAATTATGGAAAAACTTATAGTAGCCCAGATGCTGTCTTTCGCCACCCAAACCCACATAATAACAAATACTCAATTTGACTTTCTCAGGGGACGCTCATCTGAACTCCAACTTATGGACTACGTCGATTGGTTAACTGAAATCATAAGCAGTGGTGACTGCGCAGACGTCATTTACTTAGATTTCCGAAAAGCGTTCGATCTTGTACCCCATGATACATTGGTCAGAAAGCTTAATCATTACGGTATGGTCGACCCCCTGTTGTCGTGGTTAAAATCATTCCTTACCGGGTGTACACAAACAGTCGTCATTAACGGTAGGCACAGCAGTCAACTGCAGTAACTAGCGCTGTGCCTCATGGCACCGTCGTCGGACCAATTCTGTTTCTCTTTCATATTAATGATATCGAGTCTTCGGTGTCAGCAAAACTATACTCGTTTGCGGACGACACCAAAATCTGCCGCCGAAATCATCGTAATATGCAATCTCAAATGCTGGACATTGATGATACTCAGTTGGACTTGTTAAGCCTCAAGATGTGGTGCCGCGACAACGGCATGGAGCTAAATTTTGACAAGTGTGCATGTGTACATTTCGGCAAAACAACCCAAATCACCTGTATGATTTTGACAATAACATCAACGTTAGTAACAGTGTCAACGAACTAGATCTCGGCGTCACTATCTCTGGCGACTTGAAGTCCTCCGTACACTGCGCCAATATTGCCAAAAAAAGTGAACAACGTATAAATACCATTCGTCGCTACTTCAACTACCTGAATCACAAAACCTTTCTCTTGCTGTACAAATCCCTCATTCGGCCTGAACTCGAATACGCTACATGCGCCGGGTGCCCTTATTACGCCAGAGACATAAAAGTGCTAGAAGACGTCCAACGACGAGCAACCAAATGGTACCAGGGCGTCTCACATGTCGTATGCACACCGGCTTCACTCTCACTACAAACACTTCGTACGAGACGTACACGGGCTGACGTTATTATGACCTATCGGATGGCAAACGGCCTCGTCGATATACCATTGACGCGTTTCTTTAATTTGTGCAACGACGACCGACCTCGTCGCCAACACCACATCCACATCCTTCCGCGGCTGCGACCCAAACTGCACTGTGCCCTCTACTCATTTGGCTACAGGGCAGTGCACATATGGAACAACCTGAACGCAGAGGTGGTGGGGGCCCCGAATTTATCAACTTTCAAAAAACGATTGCACCAGTCTAAAGCATTACCACACCCATGACATCGTGCTGCTTTCGCTTTGTTCTTCACAGATATTGATCCCAACTCATCAACAAACAGGCAACACAAGCCGATCCTTCGGCTTGCCAATGGTTAAAGATTCAAACTGCCCAATATGCTCACAATCAGGAGTACCTTCCGAACCATTGGCGGTTCCAGGTACGTAATCGGCGTACTTGCACTGATTGATTACTCTACCGTTCCGGACGCCATTGCACTTGTGATCTTTGCAATCTAAGTCGCACTGTTTGTTAGCCAGTATTCTATCTCCTTTGGTTGACTCAATCGGCTCGATTGTATCTCCCTGTATGTCGGTGATTAATCGCTTGTACTTCGCAATCTTTGGTTCATCTGTTAATCCAAGTTCTCGACTGCTTCGGCCTTCTCCGTCAATGTTGCAAAGGTTTCTTCTTTTGTCACACATAATCTATTTCGAGTTTCGTTCTTTAACCCTGTGATCAACGTGGACTTGAAGACCTCTTCGACGATTCATTCAGGTATGCCTATCGCGGTCAGGTGTCATGCTGCGTACACTCGTAACCCCTCTACAAAATCTTTGACTGTTCCTGTTTGCCATAAGCTCTGTAGTTCGTTCATGTGATTCATTAGTGTCTTTGGCACGTCGAATCTTTCTTTGAATTTCTAGATCAATTCCCCGTAATAATTTAGTTCCTTAGCTTTTTCGAGTGTTAGCACTTCCAGATATTTTCCTGCCTTTCCTCGCACTTTAGCTTTCAGAACTCGAAGTTTCTCTTGTTCGTCGTCAATTCTGTCTTGGGTCAACGCTTTTTCGAGTTCTTTTTTAAATTTCTCTAACTGCTATCACCTTTATATGATTGTAGCCTTCGAACTTCGTTCTCCATCTTAGCCATAATCGTTTGACTGATTGCTTGTTGCGTTGTGTTCTATATTTGTGGCGTTTCTTTAGTACCTTGATCAAAGCTTCGATCAGCTGATTCGCCATTTGGATTGCACCGAAATTTGTTGTCGCATGCGGAACTTGTGTTTTTCCATAGATTTACAGTTTAACTTGCGCCAATTGGTTCTTTATTTGCACCGAATCGTTCTTGGTTTACGTCGGGCCGCATTTGATTTCACTTTGGTTTGACCCGAATAAATCTCAATTTATATTTGATTGCACTCGATTTGCGTCTAGCTGGTTTCGGTTTGTGTTAAGTTGGTCTCGGCTTGTGTTAAACTCTGTTCTGATTCGCATGAATGCGTTCTTTGTTTGCACCGAATCGATCTTAGTTTGCAAGGTGTCGTCTTTGGTATACACCGCTGGTTTCTTGACTTGCACCGATTTAATCTTGGTTTACACAGAATTGGGTTTTGTTTGCATTGACTTGATCTCGATGTGTGCCACATTGTATTTGATTTGCACTGGTTCGACTCTAATTTGCGCCGATTCGAATTTGATTTTCACCGAGTGGTTGTTTGCCTTTATTGCCCGTACTCGATTGCTGTTGTTGTTGCTTTATCTCGACTGTGCTTTATTCTACACCGATTGTTTCGAGCACCGACTGTTGTAGTTATGATTTGTACCTAAAAACAAAAAAGGTGGTCGCGTGGCCGAGTGGTTAGAGCGCCTGCTTCATAATCCTGAAGTGAGGAGTTCGAATCCAGCGGTGGCGCTAATCTCCTTAGGCAAGGGACTCAGCCATAATTGCTTCGCAGTACCTATGCGTTAAACAGGTACTAGACATTGGTCTAGGCGGATAAGATGATGGGTGGTGTAATGGGCAATCATCATGGCCAGCCTACACACAATGCTTCGGCATAATAACCCGGATTGTCACTTTGTGCCAATTGCATGTTTATCCATGATTTGTGCTTACTCAGTTTTTGTCGTTGTTCGTCAGTGTATACGCTCGACCCACACTGAAAAGTCCGTAGTATTCTTCCTGTTGTGTTATGATCTCAGGTCGTTGATTATTTTATTATTGTTCCAATGTTCGGGATCGCTTTTGTTTGGGTTTCGTAGTTTTGATGTACTAAGGTTCTTTCGTCTTCATCGGTGCTTTGCGATTCTTTTCTCGGTTCCGCCGGTAGGATCTCTAAGCTTTGGCATACTTGTTGGAGTTCTTTAGTCAGGTTTGCATGTTTCTTTATAAATTGTAGTTGCCTTTCTTTGTTGTTGTTGCAGTACTTGCATCATTTCCCGGATTTATTTTTCCGTTTATGTTTGTAATGTACATCCCACACAAAAGTCAAAAACAACAGGTTTGTGCTATGTCGTAACATCGCGAGTTCGAATTCCTAGGGGAACCTATGCAATTTTTTAATATTTTTCAACTTTTCCTTATTTTTGTGTTTGGTATTTTTTCAAAGTGCTCCATGGACTACGGTCGGTACTTTTCGGCCGCGAAATACTTTTGGGATGTTGTTTATGACCAATTTAGACATATATTTGCTGTAACGATTTTATCTTAAGTGGCTAATTAATGTTTTGCTGTGTATGCTTTTTTATTATTTGTATGAGGATATTTGGTTAAAATTTGTCGTGTAAAATGTGTGTATTTCTACTGTAAAAATTATATGGTTAACATTTGTGCATAAGTGTGCTTTTGTGATTGTCAAGTGATACGTGTGATTTTGGGTGTGGCATATGGCAATGTAAAATTAAAAGTTGGTTCTAGAGATTGCGAAATCCAGTTAATTTTATCACGGTTTTTCAATTAAAATTTGTCCTCTGTAATTTGTGCTCTGTAATTTTCATATATTCTTGCGTTTATTGTTCCTGTGCATGAGTGAATTTGTGTTGCCATGTGAATTTGAGTGTGTAGTGGAATTTTAAATAGGATTCATTTTTGGGTGTGGATTCTGGTAATTCAGAGCTAGCTCAAAACATTTCAAAAATTGACCTAAAACTAGTAACACGTAAACGTGGGTGACGGAGGCATGGTGGTTAACAACGGCGTGAATAGTGCATACAGCTTGTGGAATTTCTAACATTTTTGGTAACAATAATAAGAGGAAGACATGAAAACGTCTAGTTATTTATACAGTAGAATGACAATACATCTATCAAGTTGTACCCATCAATGAAATTTAGTCCAAATCGGCCGAGTCATTCAAAAGTTATAACACACTTAATAATTTTTCACTCATTTTTAAGAGACTGCTTAATTTTAAGAGAATTTATAAAGGTAAGTAGATCACTCGTATACAGTCTTTTAGAAAACGTGAAGGTACATGTTATGTCAAAAAATGACCGAGATAGCACGAACGGTTGTCGAGATATGATGAACTTAGGTTTCCCTAAGTCAATTTTAAGAGAATTTGCTTAATTTTTAAGGAAAGAGATGAAATACGTCAATCAGCTATATACAGCTGTTTAGAAAACGTGAAAATACATTTTATGTAAAAAAATCGCCGAAATAGCACGAACGGTTGTCGAGATGCGGTGAAAAAGCTGAAAAAATGGCAAAAATCCCTAAGTTTGAGCAACATTTGCTTAATTTTGAGTACAAAGCAATTTTCGTAGAAAAAAGTGCTCAATGAAAGGGCACTCCGCAAGAGAATATGCAACACGAAGAAAAAAAAATTTCTAAAATCGGCCCAGGCGTTCAACATGCAGACCTGTCTGTGACAAACAAAAAAAAGTCACAGAGAAAATTGAAATTTTGCGTCTAGTATATTGATATATAAAAAGTTAAATGTACGCCTCCGGCTGCGACTCACCACCTTCGGTGGCTCGTCTTGCCTCCGTCAATTAGATTTTTGTTTATATATTTTTCATTCCGCGAAATTGTCAGAAATTTAGGTGTTGAAGAGGCTGAGCAGTTGTCTCGAGGCCTCAATTGCCTAAAGATTGCTGCCAGTCGGGTAAGTGGCTCTGCCACCTTTTATTCTTATTCTGTTATAATAATTTAACTTTTGCTTAAATAAACGGTTCTCCCTTTGTTGTAAAATTATGTTATAAGTAAGCTTAGGATATTAAGCGTAAGTTAAGGATACAAATATACCCAAGGCTCACGCAGGCTACCCTTGCGTCTTTTCGCTTAGGAATACTTCGACATTCTTCGGTCTTGTCGTCGGTTTTGTGCGCCATTTTGCTAGGTGGTGTTCTCTGAAGTGGCATTGCATACTTTAAATTTTAGATAGGACTTGCATAAAACTGCCCGGTTATGACGTCTATTATTTCCTATTACAGTATAAATAGCTTCAATGTTGGCTTCTGCCTTATTTAGTATTAGGTTGTTAATTTTTGTGTAAATACTAACCACTTTTTATTTTATTATTACTGTTCCTCACTTTTTACACGACATCGTGGTCAGCATGTTATATTTTTGGGTTTGAATGGGGATAGGATTGGTGGAAATTGAAAGGGAATGGATTCGTCACCGAAGATTGATGCGAACGAGGTGTGACCAGTAGTATGCCGGTGGGAATGCAAAGATGATACGCGTTCCTTATTTCCGTGATCAGTAACTACGCCCTAGATGTTGCGCTCCTGCGTGGCTATGTTCGAAGCACTCGTGGTTCAGAAATGTGAGAACCAAAGACGTAGCGAAAATGTTTACAAGCAGAAGAATATAAAATATTCAGATCACAATTATATATTGAGCTTTTATACCCGTCGGCTAGGTTTGTGGCACTATTCTTCAGTACGTATACGTAGTACTTAACTAGATCATATCTCTTAACCCACCGGTAACTTACACCTAGTTTGAGCTTTATCACTAATTCGACCACTTCAAAGCACCATTTCACCCCGTCCCTACTTTCTACTAAGGTTATGTTATTTACTCTTACTAGTGCTCTTGTGAGGTTCATACAATTGCCCCGGCAAGGCTTACAATTGTACGAGTATATGAGTACCTGAACCTAAGGCTTAGATTTACATTAGTACTGGTCCTTACTTAATGCAATCGCACCCGGCAGACTGGCAGATTGCGTTAAAATTGAGTGAAACAATTAGATTTGGGTTAACTATTACTTTAATACTCCTCTTTTGAGTTGATACACCAATACCACAGGCACGCACACTGTACGAATGTATAATTTCGTTAACCTGACCATAACCTGTTATCCAGTTATTTTCTCAATCCTCAGGCCGCCGACAGGCTGGCCAACAGGTTGGTTAATAGGTTAAGCGTTCGTCGAGGTGGTTGTCCGAATCTGCGTTCCAGGTTGGTTAATTAAGAGTTCCTCGAAGTGGTTATACGAATCCGAAAAGCTATATTAGTACCGTCGCACCCGACTGGCATGCGGTCCACAATAATTATTAATTTATGAACCTATATAACTTATAGCTTAGTTCCTTTAAGCCGGGTGCTGTGATTTTATTAGGTAATTATTGCCACTGAATTTATATAGTATGGTTAAAATACTTATGTGTGCAGCTGAGAGCACTTATGAGCTCGTTCTTTAGCCGTGAAACACCAAATCAATCAAAAGTCTAGAGATCACACCTAAACGTATTCCTATCCCCGCATTTAAAAATCAATAAAATTTGAGGTTTTAGGATTTGGTGGGATAGAAAATATGTATATAGCCATGTTAATTCCCACCAACCACCCGGCACAACAGCATTTCGGGGTATTTAATCTAAGCTTTCCGAAGGGATCTGTTTTCACAAATCTAATGAATATTTACTGCCGAGAAATAAAAATATCCTAAGAATAAACAGTGCCCGAAAATGCTGCTGCAAATTTTTTTAGTTTTATTTGACTGCCTCGTGGTATAGCTGCACAAACGGAAACCCACCACCTCAAGGATATTCTACCCGATTTTGAGGTGATGACCAACCGCCCGCACACTACCCTACGCAGTTATAACAGACAATATAAAAAGAAACAGAAAGGAAGGCACTAACACAACAGAGTAGGAACAATTAAAAACACTCATATATATTAATACAGATATAAATGAGCACACAAATGTAACAGCTATACGAAGAGCACGCAGAAGGTAAGGAATAGGACAGCGAAGAGGTGAGTCACCCACTAACCAGCTGCCCTAAGTAACTGTGAATTAAAACATAGAAACAAGCTAGACCACTACGAGCCAAAAATATTGTTTAGGCTAAACATGTAGTAAGTCAACCACGACAGTATTTCAAAAATGAAGTAAATGAAATATAGTAAATGAAATATTGAAAACCCCAAATTTTTGGTTTGGGATGTAATTCTGGGTTGTTTATGGGGTGTTTGCGCCCGGAAACCCTTGCGTAGCCTATATAATTCCGACAACAGCCACCCTTACAACATAAACAAAAAGAAAAATTGAGAATATTGCCTAGCAAAGTAATAATCTACTTAAACAGATTGTAATATTCAAAAATATTTTTCATTTCAAGGATTTAATTGTGTACATGCACCTACACAGTTTCATTTATGTCCAGTCTGCAATTGTAATAGCAATTTTCGCTAAGCTATTACAACACTTTCTAACAAAATATCATTCAAAAACACACGTATATTAACTTACAAACGCTCAGTAGGTACGGTTTTGCATGAACAGTCTGCGATGACTATAAATGTTGTCCGATAAAGTCTCACCTAAGTATAGCTAAAACAGGCGCCAAAATTTGGATTTAGTACTTTGGCGTCTGTCAAGATTTGTACTTGTCAAAAATTTGAATCTTTCCACGATGTAGTGCTGCCAAAATTTGAATTTCGGCCTCAGCAACTGTTAAAATTTGAATTTCTACCGTTATAAATCAAAACATCAAACGCATAATTCAGTCCGCCGGGACATTATAATCTGTCCTATATAGCCAGCTTGGACCAGACAGATTATCCAGAGATCTACATACGGCTGCAAGGAAAAACGTATAGCTTGCTCGTGGTATGAGATTGTCCATCGACTCTACTTATACAGCCGGACAAAGCTAAGTCAGGCTGGACCCAACTTATCGTGAACGAGTTTATAATTTCACGTGTATAGAATTGTTGTACCATGCAATTGCGTTGAGCGTTTGGTGGTACTTTACATATGGGTGTCCAAGTTACGTCGGCTCATAACTAGAAACGTTCAGATGTGGTGGCGTGGAAGATCCGCGAGGGATAGTGACTCAGAGGGTGAGTTTATTGAATTTTTAGAAAATCATTATTTTCCAAAATTTTGCAATAATTATGCCCTATCGTTGTCAATTTGTATCAATTTTCATCAAAATAACAATGGAAAATTGCGGCAATTTTCCATAAATTTTACTTAATTTTATAGAAATTTTGCGTTTGCCATTGGCGCTTCAGGCGCGAGATATCGTCTGGGAGCTGAGCCTACAGGTCGAGTAAATTTGGCAGACAGGATGAGCCGACCCACAGAGTGTTACCTTCCTTGCACCTATGGAAATCATGTATTTGTGACTGTCCTGCGTGAACGACGAGTAGTAATGTACGACAGCTGTCGTCTCTCTTGCATTATGTATATGTATGCTTTCTGAACGTTTACTTATTTTGTGTACAATGTTTATATTGCGATTTTCGATCTTTGTATTGCAGTGTGTATACTGGGCGCTGCACCATCGTATAAAAGACGATACCAGCTTAGTACTTCTTCAACATTAAACCAATTTTGCAAAATGTTTTTGTACTGCTTTTTCGAAAAAAATTTTATTGCATTTTCAGTAATAAAATGGTACATCGTACCATGGCAGACATAACATGTAATGTCTCGTTGCTTATACTGGCCGTGGCTCAGCTAGACTTGCGGCCTTTTGTTCTATTGAGTAATACTAGTTCTTAACTTATTTTGGGGAAATATCCAATTCATTCATATGGTTCGAAACGAATGTGTTAAGTTTAGGCGTCTAGAAGCAGTCATTGCTCATTGTTTATAACCATTGTTAAATTATAGCAGCCGTTTTTGGTGTTGCGTCTTTTCTTTGGTATTTCTATATAGTTAGAGGTGTGTTCATTTTAGGCGTTATTAGCAGAAGCAGTAGTTGTTATTGTTTATAATTGTGTTAATTATTATAGAGTTAAGAAGACCTAAATTTGAGATAATATGTCTTATATATATTGTAATATATATATCGAAGACACTGAAAAATTTGGAGGATACAATATGTCTTATATATATTGTAATATATAATATCTTCGTCGTCTGTCTGCTGCGTTGTCTGCAATAAAAAAGCAGGTAACAATACGGTACAATGCGCCGGGTGTAAAGTATGGATGCATTTCGCATGCCAATTGAAAGGTGTGAAAGACTTTGGTTTGTTAAAGCTGGATTGTGTCAAAGTTTTCTGTGATTCATGTAACAAAAAATTCGACGCCAGTAATATGTCCAGTAATGTTGCCGATGCCATCTTGGAAGTTGGCAATAAAGTGCAAGTATTAGAAGATAGATTTAATGGTCTGTCACTGCTGAATGATAAGGTTGCCGAGCTCAGTGAAACTATCAACGGTTTAAAGGCGCAGCAAACTGATGTGCCCAGTGCAATCCAATTTCAATCTTGGGCCGAAGTCGCCGCCAAGAACGCTGTAACCGAGGCCAAAGTGGTAACTGCTAAACAGCTAAATGAGCAGAATGATGAGGACGTTCGTCGTCGAAGTGCAGTTATTATTGGTCTCCCAGAAACTGACAATGACTATCAACAGGTTAAGTCTTTGTGTGCCTTCCTTGATCAAGGGGCAAATGTTACGCAAGTGTTTAGAATGGGGCCCAAACCAACTGGTCCAAAACCTCGGCTGCTCAAGGTACATTTTGCATCTTCGTTCTGTCAGCGGTCGATATTGTCTCAATCAAATCGGTTGAAAGGGACACAATGGGATGGTGTTTTTGTCAGGCGTAGCTTGTCTCGTGAACAATTGCAGAACATTGCAGAGTTGCGTAAACGGTGTGCTGAGTTAAACAGCAAATTCGAGGATAGTCGTATCAAGTTTGTTGTTTTGTCGGAAAAGGTGGTGAAGTTTACAGGGTGTTCTATGATTGACGGTAAATTGTCTGGTGGTAAAAAGGATACAACGTTCGTTTTTGACCGAGACACGTTTCTGGGAAACGAGTTTCGGGGGTGAATGACTCATCTAACGAGTTGTTATCTTGTAAATTAATGAATGCTAGAAGTTTGTGTAATAAATTAAATGAATTTATACTCATGTTAAACACGGAAAATTACAGTCTTTATGCAGTAACTGAAACTTGGTTGGATGAGTCTATTCCATCCGCAATGTTATCCACTAATGCATATTCTGTTCTCAGATGTGATCGCTTGGGGAGATTAGGAGGTGGGGTCGCCGTCGTTCTAAAAAACTCGATAAATTTTATTCCAGTTTTATGTTCGCCAATCGATCAAATAGAGATTGTTGCAGTGGATCTGTATATTCCAACACCGCACCGTTTAATATGTATTTACAGACCTCCGACTAGCGATCTGCCGAATTTGCAAAAACTGATAGTTGAATTAGAAACATTGAGTGAAGTGTCTTACCCAGTTACAATCGTGGGCGATTTTAATTTTCCAAACATTGATTGGGGCACATACACATCATATAGCATGATGTCTGAGACGTTCATTGAATTTATTTCACGGAATGGATTGTCTCAATTAGTTGATTTCAACACTAGAGATAATTCATTACTTGATATTATTTTGACATCGGCACCAGCAAACATCTGTGGAATTAAGTGCTCTGAGAACTTTTCCACGAGCGATCATTACTGTATTGACTTTTCATTGATTGGTTTTCATTTGGCGTGCAGTAAGAAAATATTTTTTAATTTTAAACAAATGGATATGCTCAACATTTCTGCTTATCTAAGGAATGTAAATTGGGATTTATGGTTTTCTACATGTGCTTGTGTAAATGAAATATGGGAATCATTCCGTTCTGTTATCTACGATTTATTTATCTGCTTTGTTCCTCTTGTAGTCTTGCGGAATGATCAGAAAAAGCGCTACCCAAAATACATCATTAAAATGTTGAAAAGAAAAGCTAAAATGTGGCACAAGAGACATTATGTTTATGGGAAGGAACGCTATAAGGCTTTTTCAGCTCAATGCGCTCGCGCCATTCAAGACTACAATAGTAACATTGAGAACCGTATTCTTAATTCAGGCGATATAACCAGGCTTTATACTTATGTTAAACACCGCTGCTTCAGGAACGATGAAGTCGGTCCGCTGAAGAATTTACAAGGAAATCTAGTTTTTGACGATTTTGAAAAGTGTTCCATCCTCAATGAGCAATTTTCAAGTATTTTTACGTCGGATAACGGTATGTTACCCGCACTGAATCTGTTACCAGCATCATTAGAAAACATAAATTTTTCTCCAATCGAAATTAGTTCCATTTTACGAGCATTGCCTCCGAAAAATAGTCATACGCCTGACTTAATACCTAGTGTGTTTTTAAAATGTATGCATTCTGAGCTATCATATCCCTTGGCATATATTTTTGATTGTTCTTTTAGATCCGGCGAAGTACCACTGGTATGGTTGACTGCAGATGTAAAAGCATTGTTTAAAGGTGGTGATCCTACTAACGCTGCTAATTACCGCCCTATTTCTCTGACATGCATTAGTTGTCGTGTCATGGAGAAGATTATCAGTAAACAAGTTACATCGTTTATGAATAGAAATTATTTTATTTCAAGTGCACAACATGGATTTAGGTCAAAACGATCTACATGCACGCAATTGCTTGAGGTCCTTAACGACATTTCGTTATCCATTGACAATGGATCTGCAACTGATGTCATTTATATAGACTTCGCTAAGGCATTTGACTCGGTTTCTCATGTAAAATTACTTGCTAAGCTTTTCAGCATCGGTATCCGTGGCCCTTGCATTAGGTGGATTACCGCCTTCTTGTCAAATCGGACCCAGCGTGTTAAGATAGGTAGTCATTTCAGTTTATCGTTGGATGTAACCTCTGGTGTTCCCCAAGGATCAGTTTTAGGCCCTTTGCTATTTTTATTATACATCAATGACATTGCTTTCACTGCTAGCCTGGTTTCTGTAAAGCTATTTGCTGACGATGTTAAACTTTATAATAGGATTCAAAAACCCACAGATATGGTTATGTTGCAGTATTCAATAACCCAAGTAACTAAATGGTCAAAAATTTGGCAGTTACCGATTGCCCCACACAAGTCACATTGGGTTAGATTTGGTACCTCATCCGTCAATGACGCATATGGTATCGACATGAATACCTTGGATATGGAAAACTCCGTCAAAGATCTTGGTGTCATGTTCTCTTCAGATATTAAACCTTTTTGTCACATAAGTGTCATTTGTAAGCGAGCATATAAATTAGTGAATATGTTTTTCCGATGTTTTCTAAATGCAAATAACAATGTCCTCGTAGTTGCTTATAAGACATACGTACGCCCAATATTAGAGTATTGTTCACCAGTGTGGAGTCCCTGCAATGTAACGTACATTGATAAGATTGAATCTGTTCAACGGTATTTTACACGTAGACTATATTTCAGGATGAAGTACCCTATGGTGCCTTATGTAAGTAGATTACGTACACTGAAGTTGCAATCTTTGGAATTACGTAGATTGCATATAGATCTTGTAATGTGTTATAAGATAATTCATCATGACGTTGATTTGGATTTTAACGATTTTTTTGTATATGGAAATCGCACTACCAGGGGTCATCAATTGAAACTTTTTTCTCGTCGAGCTAATTTAAATTGTAGAAAATTTTTCTTTTCATACCGGGTTGTACCTATTTGGAACTCATTACCACCATCTATTCGAAACAAACCGGTGGTTACCGCTAGCAGTGCCAAAATTTTTAAGGGGCATTTAAACGAGTTGGATTTTTCCGCATTTCTGCATTTTTCACGGAATTTAGACTAGTTATGTATACATATTAACATTATACGTCAAAAAGGGTGTTTTTAAGCGGGTCGTTCACCCCTGAACATCCTTCCCCACCATCCGTGCGAGCCATCCTGGTTGATTATGTTTGGTATGTATGCGTCTGTTTTTACGAATATACGTATAATATATCTAATGTACTATCATATATACTGTATGTTATAATATCTAAGTTAAGTGCGTTTATCCTGCAAGGGACATCATACATCGGAGAACGGCTAGAGTGAAGCCTCCGATGTGTGTGGTGCCGGAGGGATACTCGTAATGAGGCTGTGAAATAAAGTTAAAATAATTGAAGTCTGTTTGGCATAGCTGTACGGAGCGAACAAAATGAGGTAGTTACTTATTCCGTCTTTGTATATTCACCAGGTTTGTACCAGTTAGCTAAATAAATTGTAATTAGCCTAGCCTCTAGCAGCTCCTTAATGTACACAAGCTATGCCAGGCTGGCTTCGCCGGGTGGTTAGTGGGAATTTCCTATTATTATTATTATTATTATTAATGTTTAAGGGTTATACCCGAGCGATAGTTGTTCAGATTTATATATGTTATCTGTTACTTTATTAAAGCCCTTGTGTGTTGACACAACACACCACCGAACAGCTGGTGCACCATGCGATTATATATATAATTATTTTAACCTGAGCCATAGAGTCACGCTAATAGTGCCAGTTATTTTAAACAAGCCGACCCCGAACGGCTGCCAGACGACGTTATTAAAACTGTACAGTAGCGGTCGACTACTATGTAGTTGAAGTTTGCTCCATCACAGGCCCCCGAACGGCTGACAGTTGGTAAGTGAAGATACTGGAGATTGTGGTCGTTCAAAACCAATCCTCTTACTCTCCCGGTCTGCTCAAGAATAATACCACCAACGCCGACGCCACCGAACGGCTGCCAGACGACCAGTAGTACTACTAATGTTATTCGAGTCCCACCTGCGCTCTCACCCGGGTGTAACTCAGTCGACGCCATGGGACCGAAATTTTTAAGATATTACTAGCCCTAACGTTATGCTATTCTAACGCCCCTACTATCTTTATTGCCGCTTCTTACTTCGATTTTATGAGGAAAAATACTATTGCAAATTAAAATAATAATGGGATTAGGGTTACTTATTGGTGCCGCTGCTCTGAGATGCTCATTATGCAAGGCCCCTTTACACCTAATCTGTTGTATACAAGGCAATCACGCCGCGCATTCTTTGAGCTCCAAGAAATAACAATATAAGTCGAATTCGTGTTTCCGGAAACCCGAGTATAGGCCTTTCCTTGCGAATCAGCAGCTGATAGAAGGCACGAGTATAGGTTATCTTCTCAGTAATAGCGATACCACAAATTTTAGCCGACTTGTAAACCACACGCAATTCTTTGCGTTACTAATAATTCAGCCAGTAAAAGCAATAAAAATAATCAGCAAGTCCTTTCACCATAAGCTTAGTAATTCCCAGTCTCCATTCAAGTCAATCGCCGAATAAAAACTAATTTCAAATACAAAGCTGACGTAACCAAAAACTAAGCCTATTAGCTAAGCAACCTATTAGCAGTCGTACATAATTAAACAATATACGTAAACAATCATGCAATGTCGTGATTTTGCCGCAAACTCCGTAAGACTCGGATCAAGACTGACGATAAACTAAAACAAAACCTAACTTAGACATAGCTAGTAAAGAAACAAAAGCAAAATATGCAAATTAGGAGGTAAAAAAAGTTTTATAAACTTTAAAATTTTAACCAGCTACATATCTGAGGGAGCCATATAATGAATTATTTAGTGAAAAAAATATAAAAATGGGCTTTTTAACCCCGAGAGCCTCGGTAGACTCCTAGACCCCCGACAATGCCGAACAAACATTAAAAACAATGACGCAGTATAAACGTTATCCTTCTAGCTACCTAATTAAAGTGAAACTACCTAATCATAATTTTAGGTTTGAAATTTTACACTTAATGTATACACTCTTTACCGACCAACAGCCAATGTAACCCTGAGAATCAAAACGTTATATCCTTAGAAAATGAACAGCTTAGATTGGGGAGCTCGAGGGATGGCAGTTCCCCGTTTAAAGCTTAGACTTAGTGTATGTGTCATATAAGGACCTAAGGCTAGGACTAAAAGCCTAGAACGGTATAGCATGCGTTACACTTTGGCCCCTCAGGGTTAATTTGGCCCGACACTAATTCTGTTGGCTGTTTGTATCTTCACTAGGGCAGTGGTTATACGGTTAAATTGCTAACAAAGATAAGTGACTAGTGGCAGCTGTGAGTAAAGCTTACATTCTAGGTGAGTCGCCACGAGTGCAATGGGGTGCAGATAATTTGACATTGTTGCCCTTATTTTTTAATACTGCAACAAATTGCAACAACTGCAACAAATTTTTTTCAACATACCATCGTTTAAATCGGTGTGTTGAGCTGGCCACCATAATGAATATTATTGTGACGCGACTGCTAATTTCTGATTAGGTTCCATGTGCTAGAGATACACCGGGCTAGTCCAAACCTAAAAATAGGCTTCAATTTGTTATGGCATCAGGCAGTCCAACTTTAACTCTTTATATTTACATAACCAAATTTAATCGAGCATGTGTTTGGTCCTGCTTTCAGGCAGCGACTAATCACGCGCGTTGATTTACTTTAACAAAAAAAATTGGAACCATAACTTTATAATGAAAGCTAAAATTTTAGACTGTGAGGTTGCGGTTTATCTATCATCAGAGTTTGCTTAATGCCATCAGCTATATTTCTGCTACCACGATCGTACACTCTGACACGCCAAGGTCCCGGTATAGATTATCCAGGTACAGCGTAGGGTTTGGGTTGGTTGTGTCAGGGGAGACGGGCATTAGAGGCACCCAGAGTAAAGCCCTTCAGAGGTATGCCAGAAAATTTGACTACTCCATTGCCACCAAGAGCCCATTTTACGCCGATTCGAACTAATTTTCACCCATTACACATATTTTAGACAATTTTCAACCTATTTTTAGCAATTTTTCTAAAATTTTCCGAGCGTGTGGGTAAGTGGAGCCTTTGATGGTAGTGCCTTTAGGAAAGGGAACCAGTGGTAGCTTCAGGTGAGGAGTATATCAGCACCTCGCTGATGTTCGAGGCCTCAGGCGGGGTAGCCTATGAACTCCTTCTTCAGCATGTATTAACAGGATGCAGGTTGTTCTACCTAATGGCTCGTTTACGATAATTTGTGTGCGCCGTGACCTAGCTTTGTCCAAATAGTGAGCAACGACTGTCAGCAAGTCCGGGTAATAACAAAGCTACTATCTGAGACATAATACCACAGACTGCCTTGACTGCGCGAGTTTTTTAGCAGTGAGCGCTGACTGGGTAATATGTCCTTAATAGTGAAAAAAGACAGTACAGCTCATCAATCATATTTACCTCATTTTATACAGTGAGGTAACTTTTGTTTATATATCTTTCAGAATTATCAAATATATAACAAATCACAGGTGTTCTATAAGCGAGTACAACTATAATCTAGTATTAAGTGGTATACGGTATATTGTATTTTAATGAAAATAAATTAAACGATGTAAGGACGTTATGTCATTTCATGCTAGCTAGAGAATAATTTTGTAGCAAGGGCACAAAAGGAACCAGAAACCTCGAAGCTAAAGGAAGCCCGAGGCATTCTGATACTAATTATTATATATACATAGCGAAATTCGGTATGTTAAGCATATACATCTGTGGTTTTTACAACGGGCACCAAAACGCAGGTATCTTGCCACCGGAAATTTATTTCATTATTCATTTTTATGGAATGCACAGTGTGTTAAGGCTCGAGGCTAAACGTTGTAAATGTGTGGTAAAGTATATCAGCTGTCGTTCAATATATTGCAGCAGCATAGGTTGACCGGTGAAAACTCTACAGACTAAGCCATAAATGTCCAATGTACGTCGGCTTGGTTGGGGTACATATTTCCAGTTGAAGCGTTTGCGGCCAGGGGGTAAATATTTAGAAATTCATAATTCTCTGCAGTTCAATTTTTTTTGTAATTTTTCAACCGCCTGCAGGCGCGAGTAAACATGATTAAGTTGTCCGACCTATATGGATATCTATATGACTATATTAGCTTCGGTTCACACTCCTTAGACAATTAATGCAAATAAATTCTCGGAATATGCATGAAGCCAAACGAAGTAGCTCAAAATAAGCAATAACAAATTTACACATATGTTTATTGGAAGTAAATATGGCATAACCAAAGGAATGTGTAGCACATTGTATTAGACGTCATACCGCGAGATTGGAACTGTCCAACTGTGGCAGACTGATAGCGTAATCCTCAGTCTAAAGACATAGTGTAATGGCACGGCTTGCATTCAACAGAGACCGTGAAAGTTCTTTGTACAAACATATAATTATACGCAGTATTATCGCCGCTTGGTTCGGCAATATTAGTGTGGGCATAAATAAATACTGGCAGTTCATTCCGGATCACATGATTTCCTTTTCTTTAAGCATTGTTGCAAGGGCTCATGTCAACTTTAGGGGCCGAAGTATAATGCATGCCATGTCGTTCTCGATATACTAAGCCTTAGTCATAGCCTGAGCTAAGGTCCCTATATGAGACATACACTAAGCCTAAGTCGGGGGGCTGCCTCCCCACGAATCACCCACTCTATGCTGTTCTTTTTTTAACGTTATAGCGTCCGGCCCCTAAAGTTGAGAGGGGCAGTTGCAAGTATCAAAAAATATGACTTATATAATGTTCCGATAGTCGCGAAATACTTAATCTACATAAATCGAGATAACGTTTGTAAATTTCTCGTGGTTATATGTATGAATATCTGAACGAAATGAATACTAAAACCTATACATATTGTCTTGCTTATATTTTTGAACACATTTAGGACTCCAAAACAAGCACTGAAATTGATAGGCAATTGAATTCGACCGGGCTTACAGTTTTTGAACGGATGCATTCTACACTCGCTATAGTGCCTCTGAAGAGGGGAAGCGTGACACTAGAAGTCAGTTTGCAGCATTTTATAAGTAGATACCACCTGACCATTATTAAGAAGCGGTTCTGGCCCGAAACTCAGCGATCGACGCGACATTTTAGAACTGGGCTCGGACCTTTTAATAAGTTTTTATTACCTGCACCACGTACCAGAGCGGCAGCGTAATGTATTTGATCTGTGTACAGTCAATTATTGTTTAAAGCCTCGTTCTAAGCCTGTTTTCGTATTTATGTTCGTGGCATTAATGTACACGACTTTAATGAAAATTTTATATCAACTTTTTTCATTTATGGAGACCATTGTCGTTCGCTGAATAAGTATGCAGGGTCTATTATACATAATAGGTGACCCCTAATTCTTTCAGAAGGCCTCAGCTTATGCTACCGCGTGAAGCATACAGTTGAGACTAAATAGCTTTGTTCACTTCTCGTAACGACTGTGCACCATGTCTCTTCATGTTTACATGGTAAACATTGAACTAAAAGTCCCCGATTTTTCTAAAGTGATACATAGTAGGTTAGAGGAATACTGGGTGAAAACAATATTAAGTGTAGTGATAAGATCGATAGTAACCGGAATTGACCAGGTACGCGTTGAGTTAAATACTATCACATGGTTCAAAGCAATGCGTTTCACCCCTCAAATTAGATTGTTAAATTCAAGAAAGCAGCTTTGCGAAAGCACGAATTGCTTGCTTTATATGAAAAACCAAGCTGAGCGGACCAACCATCCAGGAAAGGCCGAACGGAGCCGGAGCCCAAAAATCCAAGCTTTCCTTTACCTCTAACGAGCGCCGTCGGGGGCCAAACCCATCCGATAAAAATGCAATGTATATAAGTCCGCTAGCTGCAGGGAATCGGGATACACGACAGAGCATCGACTCAAGATGGATCTTTGTGATTTGGAGTTTTATCCTTACCTAACACTTCCTAATAACAATATATGGTAATACGTGTTCTAAAAATATGGTACCAATCACGCATACAATTCTAATAATCGCCAATACCGATGTATTCATCGAAACCCACTTACATTCATTTGAAATGTATATCCCTGCGAACGGTTGCACAGTAATGTGTTGACATATATAGTGCCTCAGTTATCATATTTACAATACGCACATAATCTAAAAATACCAAACGTTGGCTGTAGCCGGGAATACACTTTTAAAAAGAGTTCACTTTTTTAACTTTGCTGTATTTATCTATTCGCATTATGAATTTATATATTTAACAAGATTCGATCAGCGTAACCGTGGGAAAATTTAATAAAAAAATTCTTTTGAAAGAAAAAGGAACATATTTAATATTTAATTATTCTTATGCAACTGATTAATGATGATAGTTTTGCGCACGGTAAACTTGAACATCTGCTGCTACTACAAATTCGACAGCTATGAAACATTAATTAGGGACCATATGCAAAAGTTAATCGAAATTTTTTGAAATTGAAATATTTAAAAGAATAATTTATATCATTTTGAGCTCCGGATATTGGACTAAACAAGTAAGAGGCGTCGCAAGAGGGGGCACTACCAGTGAAAAAAATGATTGTGGTTACAACAAAATGAATGTAAATGACTGGCACCCGCCACTTTTGAACAGCTTACGACACCACTGAGAGTAATTATGCTGAAGAAATGATATATTAATTGACGAATATTAAAAGCATATATGTCGATAGAGGAAAATTTACCCACCACATCCTGATGGTCTGACCCTTTTACCCAATTAATGTTTACCCAAGCGCCGACGTTAGGTCTCCCCATACCCCAATTGGGAAGAGGGCACTCACAAAATACACAATTTTCCTTTGATTATGCTGAAAAAAACGATATACTAGTAACTTTATCGAGTTTGCAGACCCTAGTGAAGCATACAAAACTAACACCGGCAATAAGCTTCCCATGTCCGAAAACCCACAAGTGCAAACTATCAGTCTCCGAGGACGTCACAACTAATTAGGTATCTTGGATCGCGGAACCATGGGGCGCCATACCCCCGAACCCATGGAACCATGGGTCACAGAACAAAACCAACACCAGCGATGAGTTTTCTATGCCCTAAAACCCCCAAATGAAACTTACGCCCAGGATGTTCGAACAAATTTTCAAATTTTGAGTCGAGGAACCACGACGGTGCGATACCTCAAACCCCATAACTTCAGAACAGGGGCCCTAATCGAGAAGCAAAATAGCGAACATCGGTATTTATCATTTTACTATGAAATAAAGCCAACCAGACCAACAAATAGAAAGTTGAGATAAAAATAACTTTGCTTTCGTGATGGGTTCTAAAATGGTGTAAAAAAACCCTCATTTTGACCTCTGACCCCGCAACTGGACCGAAAATCAATAACACTCGGGGATATACAAGGTAAATCAACTCAAATGAGCCCAAGATCATGAAAATCAGTTAAGTCGTTCCCGAGATAAGGCCGATCAAACACACACAGACAGAATTTAAAAGATTCCAACCCTGCAACACACAATCTCCACTACGTTCTGATTAGCTGACAAATATTAAAAGCATAGGTTCATATAGAGGAAGAGGTTACCCACCAGATTCTACCCAATCGTTATTTAACCCAGAGCCGACGTTATGGCTCCCATGCCCCCAATTAGGAAGAGGGCGCTCACAAAATACATTTTTTTATTTAATTATGCTGAAAAAAACGATATACTCGTAACTCTATCGAGATTTCAGGGCGCAGTGAAGCATACAAAACTAACACCGACATTTGTCGCTTAACATAAATATCGAACACTGATAAAAACTAATATCGTATTAAATCAGCCATTATAAAAATGAAATTCCTTATCACAAGCTTGTGGCATACCTTTAAAACTAATTACAAAAAAGTAAGCCAAGACACTGCCAAATGTCCTAGCTAGTCAGCCGTGACGTCTAGTTTTCCAACGATAGTTAGCTATGTATATACGGACAAATTGAATAGTCAGCGTTGACTAGTCATTGTCCCAAATAGTAAGTCCTCACTATTGGGACATAGCTAGGTCACGGTGCACACAAATTAACTTAAACGAGCCATAAAGTTACTGTGCAGTCACTCATGAAATATGAACTTGTGAATTCTTCGCCTCATATGGTTGAAGCAAGCAACAGAGCTTTTGATCCTGGAGGGCAGCCAATTTAAAACTGTTCAGCATTGATATCAAAGTATCTTTACGATACATTCTTTGTACACCAGTTCCGCAAAACTAAAAAATTCGATAAAACATTTGTGTTACAATTACGTATTAGCAGAAAAAACATTGACACAGCGTGCGGTGCGCAAAGGGTTACCTTCAGCTATTTTTTAATTTTCAATAAAATTTGCGTATATACAAAAACATGTTTCTTTACTGCACTGCGGTGACTAGACGATCAAATGTTCGTTAATACTAAACAGCTTTTCGAATTATGTTTCAGATTTTACTTTCCTCTTCATTAATCAGCCATCCCATTTTTTTCTGAACCGAGTTGTGCTGATGTCTATCTGCTCCCAACAACTAGTTGGGGTTCAGCTAACCTTAATTGCAGCGGCTGTAAGAGTTTTGTTTAATAAGACCCCCGACTCTATATCGCCCCTCACTTCCGCAGCCGCAGCTGCGCAAATGTGAAGGTGTACCTAAAATATCAAATACATTTTGGTTGCAGAGAAAGGCCATTTTCCAGTTTAATAACATAAAATGCGAGTTTAGTAACATAAAATACCTATGAGGTTTATATGAGGCGGACACGATGTGGGATTACCAGTAATCGTTGATATCTGCTGTGCGTTTAATGCTCATTACGTACATATAATATATATATTTTTGTGTAGGGTCAGAGCGGTCGATCATATTTAGATAATCACAATTTTCGGCTTTGGAGAAGTGAAAAAGCGAATACAATATTTCTGAGGTACCATTTTACGGTAGGGCGCCAAAAGTCCATGTTTTCTGCTAAACTCCGGGGGACGGGGTAGACTAAACCTTATAAGGGACTCCCTAGGGGTGCCAAATTGTCCAAGCGGGTCAAAAATTTTGGTTCCCCTAAGTACTTACGGATCCCCGAACAGGCGTATAAGCCCCAATTTTTCAAGCCTTAAAGGACCCATAAAATAATCAAAAGTCCCCGGAATTTTGAGCCCGGTACACATATCGGATCCCGTCCTAACTAATTAGTTGAAACCGGGACCGCCCGCCCTCACGAGTCCGCTCAGGATCCTCTAAACTCAAATGGGACATCAAAATTTTGTATTTTATGTGCCCAAATCGTCCTCTAATAACAGGCCTTTCATGGGCGATACAACAAAAATTTTAATTTCATCAGCAGCCGGTCTGTCAGGGCGAGATTCCGGTCTTGCCCGGATCGCCTGCTGTTTTTAGTTCCTGAGATATTGGCAAAAATGTGCCGATATCCCTATAAGCGAACAACGCCCTGAGCGCCGTTATAATTTTCTCTTAAAATTTTGCCGCACCGACCAGCGGGCGGTTTTGTTTTTCTGGCAATTGTCGGCCAATGCCCAGCAAGCAGCCATATTTATATTGATATATATTTTTTGTTTTGGAGTGCCGACCATATATGTATGTATGCGGCTCGAATTTTGCCAAAGGGTCTGCACATACTTGCCGTTTATATTTATTCGTTGTCATAGTTTATCGTTTGTTTGTCCTGCGAGTGCTCGCCTTTGCAAAATTTTAAATTTAAAACTTTAGGGGCCAAGAGAGATCAAAGAGAAGGAAAGGGGGTTTAAGCCGGCATATAAAAAACGGTGCCTATTCCATCAGTTGGGGCAGTCGAGCAGTTTAGCTTTAAAGTTTGACGTGTTTTGTCGGCGGTTGTTGCCGTAGGTTTTGTATCTTGAAAGTTTCTCTCCCTCGTTTTCTTCCGTTTTTCCCGGGAGGTTTCCTCGACCTGCAGACTCGTGGAAGAGGTCTGCCCGGGGATTTCCGCAGTTTTTGACTTTTCGCTTAAGCCTAGGACCAAGGGCACCCTTGCGGATGCTGTGGTGTCCTTCGGATGCGTCGCGCTCCCGCAATTGCTGCGCCCGCGCTTCCGAGATTAAAATATACTTTTGGGCCAAATTGTGTTCAAAAAGGGGAGGTGTCCACGCTCGACTAGTTCCCCGTTCACTGGGTCGTGCTTATAACGGACACCCAGCGAATGTAGTGCTCGTTAGTACTTGTTTTATACTAAATTTGGCGTGAAAAAGGAAAAAAATTTTCTCACTGGCGTTGATGGCGTGAAAAAAGGAAAAAATTTCTCACTGGCGTTGACGGTTAGCAGGCTTAGAAATTTTATGGGCGAGGGTGTTTCAGATTTAGAACAAATTTTGGGTAGCTAAATTTTGGAGGAGTTGTGCTCGGCTCGGGCGGACTCTTCGACCTGCAGACTCTTGGAAGAGGTCTGCCCGAGACGTTTCTGGCGGTTCAAGTTTTTGTTTTCAAGATAACAAAGGTCGCACTTGCTGGCGCTGGGGCGTCCGTCGGATGCTCCGCGCGCCCGTAAGTGTTGGTACCCTAAATTGTTGGTCCCTGCTAAAGTTTTACGGTCTCCCGCCAGAGTGGGAATGCTTCTAACCGTAAAAAAATTTAAAGGGGTATTTCGGAGCCATCGTGTTAGGAGTATATTACAGGCTGCGGATCGGACGATTACTTTTACGTGCTCCGAAGTCCATTGTGTTTTCAAACGATATAACACGCCCGTTTTTCCAGAAGAGCCTGATTAGAGCTCACTAGCTTGATTTCGTCCGCCCAAGTCAGAAGACATTAACTAGTAAAATTTCGGGTCAAGGGTTCCGCGTTTCTGAAAGAGCCCATCTGGAGCTCACCAGATATCATTTGGTTATCCGGGAAAAGCTGCGACCAAAAAAGGAATCTAATTTCTAGTTATTTTTAATTTCTAATACATGTACCTGTTGAGCCAAGGAGCTCGCGCATGGGCTCTGGTCTTGGCACATTTACGATGTAAATGATTGCTCCAAAGCGTGCACCCGATTGGGTGATGTTTTCGTTCACATGTTTTTGATTTCATATTTTGCCAAAAGAAAAGGTAGAACCAAGTGTAAACGTTTGTCGTGTGTCATCTTACAGGCGGATTAGACTGGTCTAAGTTAAGTGCACCCTGTTTTCAAGAAAACATACGATTTCCCTCTAAGGTAGGCCCAACGCAGCTTGGACTATGTTCCCTGTCCTTTCCCCGTACGCCGTCTCCCAATGATGCTCGCGCCCAGCATGGCGCTTTACTGCTGCCTTGTCCCTGCTCCCCACTCAAAGGCTTACTTCAGCTTCGATACAGTCAAATTACGGCCAAACCCGAACAAATACATTGATACCATTACGCTAAACCTAGCCTATTCCCAACGCTTCAGTTAGCTTCGCTCGTGTTCGCATTTCCGCTCGTCCCTCGCCAACAACTAGTATTAGTGTATAGATCACCAAGTTCCTTAGAGCAAACGGTCTTCCCGCCTCCCGAATAACCCTCAAATACAGTGGACCGGTTAGGCCCAGCTAGTTAGGCCTTACATCGAAGTAAGATAAAACAATCGCATCACGGCGTCTTAGGGCCCGAGGGTTGTGGAATAGCCCTTCGGCTCAGCAGGCCCGTTCTCGAAAACGGACCCTACCGCTAAGGGTTCTCTGCAGGCCTTGGTATAAGGTATAGGACCCAATAACAGAAAGGGAGGGAATGACGGGTCAGCCTTATGTGGGCCATCATAGGGGCCAGGCCGAACACCCTGGTAAACCCACCGGCAGCCTGCTAAGCCGGTCAGACTAGGGTCCACCAGGCAATCAATTGTGTAAGCCAGGGTTGTCCAGGCACCACAGTGAACATGATAGGTGGTGCAGCAGGGCTCCCTCAGGGCCAGAACTGGTCCTAGTACACCTGTACATGCACAGTATGGAAAATTTAGGGGTCCATTCAGAATCAGGATTGATGACTTCTCCTAAATGTGTATGAATATCGACTCACGCGTTAAAAAGTTACGCAACAAGAAGTACATTTCGGAGTCCACTGGGCCTCCGTCACGCATGTGAAATTTATTGGGAAAACTAAAAAAAATTCGGATTACAAACCATAAGAAGAAAAAATTGAAATTCTAGCAGCGCAAGGTTTTAAGGCTAGCGAAACATTATTTTTATCGTGTATATTTCGTTTTATGAGAGAAAAATCACAGCGCCAGTTTTTTATTTGTGCCACTTGCTTGTGCGACAAATAAATTAAGTCCTGCTTAAAGGGTTAAGTAATGCTTCTGCTACCCAGCTTTTAATATGCCTACTGGTGTAGTGATTGCAGATTTTTTCCAATTTTTTCATAACAAAGGCACATGTACATTGTTTTTACGTGTTTTTAATCCCGCTACGCGCTCTAACATGTGCCGCGCTGCTGTCGCGTGTTTTGCATTTTTGATGCATGTCTGGAACTCAGAGTGTTTCTGTACATAAGAAGGTTTTAGTTTTTAACAATTTGTTTTAAAATTTACTGTAATTATGTAGATGGATGCTTATTTATCGTTGCTTTGTATTTTTGTGCTGTTTGTTGTTATTGCTATGTGTGGAATATAGCAGCTTTATAAGTACTGTGGTAAACACCGGCACAGAGAATTCAGTATGTTGATTTAACAATTTAACTTATAATTAGCTTATAATTCTGTAGCTAGGTGTTTACCTAATTGTGTGCTTTTTATTTATTGTAGGTCTCTGTCGGGTGTCAGGGGTTTAGTAGGCTAGCAAGGGGATCCCGGGGTTAAAATCCAAATTTTTATGTTTTTTCACTAAAATATTTATTATATCGCTTTCTCAAGTTGTGGTTTCTATAAAATTTCAAAATTTAAAATTTTACTTCCTTTTTATTTACCTAATTTACATATTTTTACTCGTTAAATTTACTAGCTATGCATAGTTTAATTTGTTTCTAGTTTACAAAGTAAGTTGGCTGCTTTATTTAGTCCGGTATGGTGACAAGCGAAAAGCTTATCTCTGTAGTTTTGTTTTATGATTATGGTTCCGTGTTGTGGATTACCTAGCTAATAGCCGATATAGATTACGTAAGTTTCGCTTATTGTTTCCGGCTTTAGGTTTTACGGTTCACAGTTTGGTAGTATAGTAATTCTGGGGAGCGTGTACTGCTGGCTGTGCTGACTTCATAGTGGGTTGAATAACCTGGATCGTAATAACGCAAAGAATTGCGGACACCGTCGACTTATATTAAAAAGAAAGAATTTATAGTCGGCCCTTCTGTACGTGCTTTTATTTTAAGGCGCCTATACTCGGGCTTTATTTACTACTGCTTGGCAAGGAACGCCTACACTCGGGTTTCCTTTAGGTACGATTGATGCAACCAGTATCGTATTACGCAGGGCAAGGAATGCGCGGGTTTCTTGTTTGACGTTTACGGATCTTAGTGGAAATAGCCTGGAGCGAAGGAGAGAGCTATAGGCGCAGCACATATAAGTATTTTTAACGCATTAGTATCCTTAATTAGTAATATTATTTTTCCCAAGAAAAACCAGAAGCAACTGGCAATAAGACTTCGTAAGGCCGATAGGTAATAGTAAAGTGCTAGGTTTAGCAATACTTTAAAGACTTCGGCCCTTCGTGTTGAGTGAGTGGTAATCAGGGTGAGAGTGTGTGGGTCTTGAATAAAATTAGTAGTGCTTACACATCAGTGGCTACCGTCCGGCGTCATTGTGTGGGGCGCACTATTCTTTAGTAGACCGCTTGAGTAAGGAATGAGTATTCGAACAACCACCTCGAGAAATCCCTATCCCCAAACCATCCTGAGACCAGGCAGTAAAGGTCAGGAATGAGCAAACTTCAACTGCATTGTAGTCGACCGCTACTATAGAGTTTTAATAACGTGGTTGGCTACCGTCCGGCGTCGGCCTGTTTAAATTAGCTGGTACTATTAGCGTAAATCTAAGGCTTAGGTTGAGGTACTCAGATAATCGCACAATGGCTACCGCCCGGCGTCATTGCGTCAACCCACAAGGGCTTTAATAAAGTGACAACATAAATTCCACTCATTATCGCTCAAGTATAACCCTTAAACAATAGTGTGATAATTTAGAGTTAAGGATTAGGCCAATACTTGTTAGCGTTAAATATCTCTAAGGACCAAAGTAATAGATAGGGATCGTCAAAATTGACGCAAACAGTGGCTGCAGTGCGTGAAGAAGCGTCGAAAACGATCTGTTAGGTCTAAAGGCATGGTCAAACGATTCTCTAGTCGATTTCAACGTTGCCAAATGTTGTTGCCTCCATTTCGGTCGATCAAACCTCCATCACAATTATTCGCTGAACAATGCCGCCATCCCAAATCGTTGTACTGAGCGCGATTTAGGAGTCTGGATCAGTGACGATCTAAAACCATCGAAACACTGCAGTGAAGTTGTTAGCCAATGCTCCCGAGTGATTCAAGCCTTTCGACGCACTTTGGCTTACCCATCACGCAATATATTTCTGCCTATCTATAAAGCGTTGATACGGCCCCGCTTGGAGTACGCTTCAACCTGTTGGTCGTCCCATTACCACCGGGACAGCAAACTATTGGAGAACGTGCAGCATAGAGCAACCAAGCTTGTTCCCGACATCGCCCATCTTCCATATGAGCAGAGATTACAAAGTCTTCAACTACAAACACTCGAAGTCCGCAGGATACGTTCGGACCTAATAATGGTGTATAAAATGGCACACGGACTAGTTGATGTACCTCTCTGCCGGTTCTTCATCACCAATAACAATGACCTCAGAGGACATATGCTGAAACTTCGCGCTCGTGTTCATCCGCGTCTCAACTGCTCTCGTTATTGCTTCGCATACCGCGTAGTCGATCACTGGAACGCATTGCCAGCTACAGTCGTATTTGCGCCCAATCTGCGAAAGTTCAAAGAGATGTTGCACTCGTCTCGCACACTCCCAATTCCGTGAACCGCCCGCGCTGCTTTGTGGTTTTTCACTTTCAGGATTACGATACTCTCGAAACCAATACGCGCAGCCGATCTCCATCGGCTAGCCATTTGCCCGATGTCATTTCTCAAACGACACATTTGGAGCAACACTTGCGGGCGATGGCGGATCAGGTGCGAAGAATACGAGTTAGACTGTGCAGTAAAGTCCGGTGAAGTAATAGCGTGAGCTAAAAATAATTTGGTACTAAAGAAAGTACCACCGTTTTGGTAACGAGACCTCGATTAACTGTATTGAAGAACTAGTGCGAAGATGATGTTAGCAAAAATACGGTACGAAAGAGCAGTACCGAGGCAGTTCGAATTGAGCACCGAGGAAAGTACGTATTCAGAGACGGTTATCAAAATAGTGCCAAGAGTCATCAGCGGTGTGATTAGAATTCTAATATTTTATCGTACGTTGTAATAAACCTTATATATCCGTGTCTGTTGACCGAATATCTGAAACTCGAGCAATAGAGTCGAGCAAGTATCACACCGCATCACAAAACATAAGGCACTAAAACCGCTTACGAAAATATAGACGCGCGCCATACCAAGCGTCCCACAGCATTCTACTGGCCACACCTCGAACCGCACAATTCTTCGTAGACGAATCCCGTCCCCTTTTATAACCCATTGCCGACATAAGGAAAAATCCCCATCCAACCCCTGCCCTTAACAAATCCAAACAAAATAACATAGGGTGTCTAGTAGGCTACCAGGTGTCCCAGGGCTTAAAATTCAAAAATTTTGGTTCCAAAACTTTTATTTCATCAAATCCTTCATTATATGAGTCCTATTTCTGGTGGTTCCTTATAACTTAAAATTTTGTAAAATTTAGTTCTTTTATGGTGCTAATTTGCATATTTTAGTTTCGTTTTGTTTATTAGCTAGCTTAATGTTATATTAGATTTTTCTTAAACTCAGTCTTGATCTTGACGTCGCAAAGAATGATCGGTTACTGCACGGATATGTTTTATCTATTATAGTTTGAATAATGTTATACTTTTTGGAGTTGATTACTTAGCTAATCGACGGTACCATCATCTACTTGTTTAATGCAGTGTCATCTATTAGGTTTACTGGATGATTACCAAAAAGTGATAACAGAATGGTAAAAGGGATTTGAGAGTTTTGGCTTAGTATTTGGCGCTCGTAACCGGGCCGTAATGGTAGTTAACGCAAAAAGAAGTGCGCGTAGAAGTCATATTGGAATTTCTGGTTTAGTATTATTTATTACGCATAATATTGCGTGGAGGTTTCGTATTGGGATTTTTGGATTTCTTCCGGTTTGTATTTCGGCTTAAAGAACGAAGCTGGTAAATAGAAAGGCTTCACAAATAGGCAATTTTAATACCGGTTAGTAGGTAGTTAATCTAGTAATATTATTATTCGAATAAAACAAAGTGGCTATGCGTTATTAAATAGGAGTGATAGTATATCAACTATAGTAGTTAGTAATACTTAAAACAGCGGCCCACGTGTCGAGTGATAAACCCTGGCGGTAATATTAGGTGGGTTTTTTGGGTAGTAGTGCAACTTGTTAGGTCGGCATTCAGTCGGAGTAGGCTTGTTAAGGTGCACTAGTCTTGAGCAGACCGCGTGAGTAAAGGGAGGGGAGAATACCCCTCGAGTCGCCGTTTGATCCCAGTTACTATTCTTCACCAGCCAGTCGTGGGCCACGGATCGCTTCTGTTCGGCGAGCCAGTCGGGGGTCATTCAGAACCGAGAAAATTCGAACTGAATAGTAGTCCTCCGCTACTACGCAGTTGTATTTAGCGTAGTCTGCCAGCCAGTCGGGGGCGGCTTGTGTAATATAACCGGAAAGTATTAGCGTAAACCTAAGGCCTAGGTTGAGGTAATCAAATAATCATGCAGTGTGCCAGCCAGTCGGGGGTATTGCTGGACCAACTCACAAGAGCAGTATTAGATTACTAGCTAGTTTAGACGAATTGGACTATCGGTCAAACCTTAACCCACTAAATGAGGAACGCATTAGTCTAAATCTAAGTATTTATGGTGCTATACTTAGTTACTTGTACAGTTATCAGCCAGTTGGGGGTAGTTGTGCCAACCTCACAAGAGTAGTAATAAAATAGTACGTAACATAAATATAATAGTACCTATTAGAAATCGGGATCATCTAGTAACAACTAATCGAGTGTCCTAGTCATAGCAAAATCTAAAGTAGAAACGGAGCAAAGGTTACCGGTGGAATCTTAGCGCAAAATAGCTTATACGGGTTCTAAAGAACAGTGCCACGGGTGTGATTTACGGATGCTACAAAATTGTGTGCCTTAACATTTTATCATATTTTGTAATAAAATATTCTTGCCAAGGGTTTGGTGCCCATTATCTAGAACTCGAGTGACTAGAGCAGCACTGCGCCGCAACGCAATATATAGGGCACGAGCACCAATCGTAAAAGCTGAAGCGCGAATCAATGTACAACCTCACCGGCATACTACTGGCCACATCTCGAACCGCACGATCTTTCGGTGTCGAATCCCGTCCCAATTTAATATCCGATAGCCGTCATAACAAACATACCACCAACCCGTACCCCTCTTAATCATTAAAAATATAACAACTTCGAATCTAGTGTCAAAATACAATATTATTATTACACTATAATAATGTATGAAATATTATTTAAGTATTATTTTTATTATTATTCTTTTATTTTGTTTTGGCGAAATCTTATTTTCATATTAGCTTTCGTCAATGTTGAATTTGCTATTCCTTTATTGTGGTAGCTAAGTTCTAGAGCTGCACAGTACGGTATGTTCTTTCTTCGTTGCGGAAATCTAATGTATTGTAATTATAGAAATTAGGGACCGACCAACCTTTGATTTAGTCTATTGACTCTTGATCTCAAGTTTCTTTTACTCAATGGTGACCTCAATAAAGCGACTTTAATTTTATTGCATCCATATTCGTAGGCGTGCTATAACGCTGCCCACGATAGACAGAGTGCGCTTTATCTACAGGCTGAGGATTATTTGCTTTGTTTTACAATTCTTCTGGTGTGATTCTGCATTGTTTTGGAAGCGTAACACTGTTTTACCAACGTGAGCGGGAACTAGAGTAAGCAAACAGATGTGAACACATTACTCTGGTACTCCGACGACTAAAGTGGCTGCCTCTTAAAAGGCGGATACAGTATAAAATGCTCGTTATCCTCTTCAACGCCATCTCTACCGGCGCACCGTCGTATATCTCCGATATGGTTAAACTATCAGTACTGCCACGCATAGCCGCCTGCCGCATACTCAGCGTCGACGTTTCGCGCAGCAATAGTTTCAGCTTCTTGGCACCACTTGCATGGAATAACATGCCACCAACCTGCGTGAACCTAGTATTACAATTGTAACGTTTGAATCTCGACAGAAAACATACCTATTTCCCAGAAAAGACGATGTGTAATGATTTCGAACTCGGCTAAGCGGCATTGTTACATCGATCTCTGGTCAAATCGGTCAACACAAATGTTGATATTATATAAATATATATTTTTAGTACGTATTTTATATAAAATTACAGTATATATACATATATCTATATTTCCGGGAGTAAACCTAATTCCGGTTCCGGCGAAAATCGTGTTCCGGTTGCGGTTCCAGCAAAGGGCAAAAATCATACCGGAACCGGAATTCCGGTTTAAAAATTTTGTTTGAAATTTCCCACATTTTTTGCTTCATCTGTAATCCAAACATACGGAATATATATATTATATATGAATATATATTATACAGTGATCAAGCTCAAATACAACCAAGCAAAAGAAAAGATTAACTATTTTTTTTTTTTTTTTTCCAGCAAAACCCAACCTGTTGCTTCATCGTAGCGCTGGGGTGGCAACGGGTGGAGCGGGGCGACGGTCTACCCAGCTCCACACGGCTAAAACAGGCTCTGGTATTTTTGGTTTTTGAAATGAAAATATTACAAAATTGCCATTTAGAGACCAAAATTAGGGCATTCCCCTTAAGCGATGCGTTGTGCATGTCCGACACTTCGAAAAATTTGCAAATGGACAATTTCAGATTTACATGGATTAGAAAGAAGATTCCACACGGAATCATGGTTTATGAACAGCTGACTAAGAGCTGTTTTAGCAAAAATGATTTCCAGACGTGTAATAACAATGAAATGAATTACAAATTTTCATTTCTTCTCTGTGAATGTTATGTGAGCCTAATGATGGCACAGTATAACCTGGTCGAAGACCTGACCAGGGTAGGAAAATTCTTAACGAAAGAAAATGTCAGGAATTTCAAAATTATCTTGAATAGAAAAGAGTTTTTATATAGCTCCAAAATGTCTAAAAGTTTCAATAGCCTCTGTTGGAGGTATAATTACATGATTATTCTCCTATTTCAGATGAATAATAATAAAAATGATGCCGAGTCTGGCCCTCATTCTGATGACGACGAGGCCCTGGGAAAGGGCGATAAATGCACCCTGGTTGAAAATTTGACCAGTTCTACAGAGAATCTAAGGTTAGATTGGGCCGAGGAGATGGAAGGGGGGCAGCAATTTGCGCCACCGAACCTTCCATCTCCGACGCCCAAGAGGGGAGGGCTGCTGTAAGCGCCACTGAACCCTCGTTGTTAGATAATGAGCAACCGGCTGCGAATCGCGCCATTGCTTCAATAGTTTCGTTAGGGGGGCTGCTTCAAGCGCCACCGAACCTAACATACAGTCACTGCTTGCAGAAGCACGCAGTAAGTCAGCTGAGGCATCAGAACGATTGCGTCAGAAACAGGAGAAGGATGTGGCACGTCCACCAGTGGTACGGCCCGTTCACAGGGGAAGTAGAGCTGGAAAGAAGAAAACTGGCTCCTTCATCAGGAAACAGATCGAGATTGGTGGTTACACCAAACTCACTGATAAAGCTAAACCGATTGAGCCACGTCAGCAGGAGCAGCCTATTGCAGGCCCGAGCACTGCTGTGGTGGAGCAAGTGGATAGAAGCGCTGTAAAGCGCAATCGAGAGCCTGTAGAAGCCACTGGCACTACACCTGACGCTCTTAAAGCACCCCCAGCTAAGAGTTATAAGGAAGTAGCCAGTAAGGCGCTAGAATTGGTTATCATCGCTGCAGATGATCAGGATAGAACCTTCTCTGATGAAGAGGTTGATAAGATCCGGGAGGATATCATTGAGGCTACGTTTCGTGCGACTAGTGAAGACCAGATCCACTTTAAAGACTCTGGTTCATGGAATGGTCACTTACTGGTGACTTGTGCGACTGAGGCGGCCAGAGACTGGCTATCTAAAGCTGTGGAACGAATAACAGTAACAGAGGGGGAAGCCCTGAAAGCAATTCAGCGCTCGGAATTTGAGCAGTGCAGAATTTTTATAGTAGTTCCGAATCCAAGGAACAAGGACTACACGGTAGAAATGGTAGTTAACCGCTTGGCGAATGCCAATAGAAGCATTGACTTCAAGGGTTGGTATCCAATCACCGTGTGGTCAGAAGAAAAGTGTTTGAAGATTATCTTTGCAATTCCAAAAGCTTGCAGAGAAGCGTTAAGAAATGTGGGCGATCGCCCCCACTTTGAATTATCGACGTTGGAGGTCAAAGATGCCTCCAATCGTCCAGCTAAGAAGAACCCGCAGCAGTAAACCGATATGAAAGCGGTAGTTGCGGGAATGAGCAAAGATCAGATTGAAATAAGACTCTATGAAGTAGTTACAGATGCAGTATATATGCGCATCTGTCTTTCGAGAACTATAGTAAAAAGGAACAAAAGATATTTTAGCCACAGACAGGCAACAGGTTTCATGAAGGTTTATGAAGGTATAATCATAGAAAAGACCAGGGTGATTGCCTTTCTCGCAGTCCTTAGGAGTTGGAGGTTTGAGGGTCATGATAAGGTTTTATATAAAAGGATACCGATATTGGTAATGATAATGGTGAGTAATCAACTATATATGATTAGGTGTCTCTTAGCTGCAAATTTTGCAGGAATATTTGGTTTTTATGAGAATATTATAAGTTATTTAACAAACCATAATTACAAGGATGGTTAGTTTTAGACAAATTAATCTGCAACATTGCAAAGAGGCTACAGTTGAGATAAGCAAAAAGAAACCGAAGATGTCGGATTGCATTTTGACCCAGGAGCCATATGTGCTAAATAGGAAACCGCGTATTTGGAATTCAGAATACGAAGTATTCTATGCTGATGCAGAGCGACCACGCTCTGCAATTTTTATGAGAAAGATGATTAAGTGTGTTTTTATAAGTCGTTTCAGCGATGGTGACTGTGCAGTCGTTAAAATATGTAATGAGAACAGTGAGCTGTGGGTAGCGTCGGTGTACATGCCGTATGATGCTGACTCACCACCTAGTCGAAAAGTTAGAGACTTAGTAAACCATTGCAGTAGTAACCAGATAAGACTGATTCTGGGATGTGATGCAAACGCTCATCACACATTGTGGGGCAGCACAAACTGTAACGACAGGGGAATAGATTTATTAGAATTTATAGCTAGTACTAATCTAGAAATAATGAATGTGGGTGATAAGCCAACATTCATTACAAGAAATAGATCTGAGAGGATCGATGTGACTCTCACTGATTTTGCTAGTGTCGGAAAGCTTATTAACTGGAGAGTATTAGATGAGAATACTTTTTCGGATCATAGGGCGATAGAGTTTGAATATGTGGAGAAAATCGCAGAAAATAAGATACAGTATAATTTAAAGCGTCTCAGATTTGAGGAGTTTCGAGATAAGCTTCTCCCAAAATACAGTGGGTGCTGATGCACAAGATACTATTTATAACTCAGAAGTGATGGATATGAATGTAATTAAATTCACCAGTGCAATGAATCAAGCAAAAGAAGAAGCGTGTCCATTGATGAACATAGGAAATAGAGGTTTGAATTGGTGGTCGCAGAAACTTGGCCGGCTAAGACAAAGATCAAGGAAACTATACAGATATGCTGTTAAGTTTGGTGGAGACTGTAATTGGAATAGATATAGAGCTGCTCAGAAATTGTATAAAGATGAGATAAAGAAAGCAAAGAGCAGGTCGTGGAAAGTATTCTGTGAAAAGGTTGAAGGTGCTAATGCTAGCACTCGTTTGGCGAAGATTTGTATGCTGGGGCACAAAGTGAGACTCGGTCATCTTCAGAAAGCGGATGGAAGTATGACAGAGAATGAGGAAGAAACATTAGAGCTACTTTTACGCTCTCATTTTCTGGATTCAATGAGAGATGACAATGAGGAGATTAAGATGTCCCAGAATATCAGGTCAAGCAAGAGGGACGTTGCTATGAATTTGTGAGTGTAGATAAACTAAGATGGGCAGTGTCAAGTTTTGGTTCTTTTAAGAGCCCAGGTGTTGATGGTATCAACCCAATATTATTGAAAATGGGCTTTGATGAAATTAGCCACATCTTAATGAAAATAATTAAGGAATCTATAGCTACAGGATATATACCTAAGGCATGGAAGGAAGCACTAGTTTCGTTTATACCGAAACCAGGGAAGGATAATTATTTAGATCCGAAGAGCTTCAGACCTATCTGTCTTACATCGTTTCTATTGAAGACGGCGGAAAGACTGGTGGATAGGTATTTAAGGAGCAAGTTTTGTGGTAGGATTCATGAAAATCAACATGCGTATCAAAAGGGGAAGAGCACTACTACAGCTCTTCATGGTCTAATAAGTAGATTAGAAAGTGGGTTAAACCAAGGTAAGCATACGATTGCGGTATTTCTTGATATAGGTGGAGCCTTTGATAGAACAACACATGAAACTTTTCGACGTGCATTCGGCAAATTTGGAATTAATGCCACTATTAGCAAGTGGTTGAGCAATCTTGTTGGTATCAGGTGGGCTACAGCGACAATGGGCACGTCATCAGTAAGATTCCGATTAGGACGAGGGAGCCCACAGGGAGGAGTGTTATCACCCTTGTTGTGGACTTTAGTAATTGACGATTTGCTAAGAAATATGAATACAGCGGACTTATATATACAGGCATATTCAGATGACGTAGTTATGCTCACCAGTAGCAAAAATCTGGACGTCAATGTTAGGAGAATTCAGAAAAATCTAACACTTCTTGGAAAATGGTGTACAGAAAGGGGTTTAAAAGTAAATCCAGCTAAAAGTAATGTGCTAGTTCTTTCAAGAAGCAGAACGCTCAATCGAGATGTAAAGCTTAAACTATTTGACGAAGTTTTACCTGTAACTAATACAGTCAAGTACCTTGGAGTGATGATTGATAACAAATTACTATGGAGAGATCATATAGAACTGGTCGTGAAAAAAGGGGTCAGCACACTAATGGCATGTAGAGGAATAATTGGAAAGACATGGGGTATTAAACCTAAGACTTTATGGTATATTTATAATAGCATCGTACTTCCATCCGTTTGTTACGGTGCTGTAGTCTGGTGGCATAAAGTCCAACTTAAAACATATGCAAGAAAGCTTGCGAAAGTATCCAGATTAGCCTGTATCATGATGACCGGTGCCATGAAATCGACACCGACGTTAGGAATGGAAGTTTTATTAAATGTTTTGCCACTAGATCTAGCGGTCATAGAAGAAGGTATAAAAGAGTTGCATAGGATTCAATGTATATGTCCGCATACACTTGATGTAATTCAAGGGTATCATGCTGATACAGAAGAAATTAGGAATGAATTGCCTGTACTCAACTTCCCTTGCGACTATATGTCATCGCAAATAGCGGATGAGTGTACTTGGCACACAGTTGTTCCAAGCCGTGAGGGTTGGCTAGATGAGACTAGGCGACTTAGAGAGGAGTCTATTAACACTATAATATGTTATACAGATGGATCTCTTGTGAATCTCCAGGGGAAAACTTCCACTGGAGCAGGTTTCTCTATTGGGACAAGAAACCATGTATACTCACTGGGTGCATATATAAGTGTTTTTCAAGCAGAAGTATATGCGATAAAAGCTTGTGTAGACAATATCATAGAAAATAAAACGCGCAATATGAATATAAGGATCTTTTCAGACAGCCGCGCTGCTCTCAAAGCACTTGAGGCTGACCTGGTTAAATCCAAATTAGTCTCAGAGTGCAGGGTGAGTTTAAGAGAATTGTCCAAACAGAATGAGGTATCACTTATATGGGTACCAGGTCATAGTAATATAGAAGGAAATGAAACAGCTGATCAGCTAGCCCGAAGAGGTTCATCAAAGCTACCTGTAGGACCAGAACCTATCCTTCCAATCTCAAGGAAGGAAGTCGCAACAAGGATAAAATCTTGGCTACATAGAAAGTTTGTTACTAGATGGATGCAGGAAGCAACGTGTAAACAGACAAAGAGTATCATTAGTATGCCGAATAAGAAATATAGTAATTATTTGTTAGGATTAACGAAAGACAGAATAAGACAGTGCGTTCAGGGAATAACGGGGCATAGCTGGCTAAACTTCCACCTACATAAGTTAAAAGTTACAGGAAATAAACATTGCTATCATTGTGGCATCGACGAGACATCAGAACACTTTCTGTGTGCTTGTCCTAGGTTTGCAGAGAGTCGGAGAGAAATTCTAGGGAATACAGTAATTAATATAGAAGGCTTAAGAGATTACAACATTAAAAAGTTATGTAGGTTTATTCTCAGTACTGGTAGGCTTGCTGTCGAAAACCATGATTAAAACGGAATACAACGTTTTAGGTAATCCAAGATAAGGTAACACTTTGCACTTTCACAGTTTTTAAATCCTAGATTCTGACGTCATTCACAGTTTAACGGGCTGATGCAATGGACGTGTCATTCATGTTCCCGCATGTTTTTCTAGCCCAGTATAGTCAAATCTAATCTAATCTTTTTTTTTTTTTTGTGTTTTTTTTGTGAGTGTTGTGTTGGTGTTTTGTTGTTTGTGAGTAATGTTGTGTAATTGGGATTAGGAGGGTTTTTTGTTGTTTGTTGGTTTGTGTGGTTGGTTTTTTGTGGTTGGTTGTGTGGTTCGTTCGGGGAATGCGGTTGAGGCTGTGAAGAGGGTGGGTGGTGTGGCGCTCGATCTTTTTTCTTTTGTTTTTGTGTGGGTGTTCTGTCGGCCGCGGCGGGGCTGTTTGGGTTGTGTTGTGTTGGGTGGTGTTGACGGTTGTTTGCGTCCTGATCTGAGTTGGTGGTTTTTTTTTTTTTTGTTTTGTTGTGGTGTCTAGGAGGATGGTGGAGGGCGCGGCAGTTGCGGGGGGGAGGCGCAGGAGGGTAGGTCTGTGGTTTTAGGAGGAGGATGTGGCTCTCTTTAAAACAAAAAATGGGGCGGCGGGGGTTGGGGGAGGGAAATTTTTCTGCGGAGGGGCCTCTGTTGTGTTGTTGTCTTGTGTCTTGTTGTTATTGTGTTGTAGAAGGGTGGCTTTTGTTCTTGGCGGCGGGGGCGGGGTGTTTGTTTTCAATCTGGTTCTACACACTCCGCAAACAATTCCTGATCAATAAGTTTAACATCGTGTGTATATAAAGTGATGGAGAAGGTCGTCCACGACAAAATTAAATTCTTGATTGATAATTCCCCAAGGGTTCGTCGTCGGACCGGTGTCATTTCTACTTTACGTGAACGATCTAATCGATGCTGTGTTCAGTGAGGTCTGGATGTTTGCAGACGATACAACTGATGCGTCGTATACATAAATACCTACACTGCCTTGACTGCATGGAGCTTCAGGCAGATGTTGCTTCGGTGTCGGAGTGGACGGAAATGTGGCTGTCGGAGTTCAACCTCAGAACAAAACAGATAACTGCCGACTTCAATTCAGGATTTGCTGCAGCAGTTGGATGTCACAACGCTATGGTTGAACGACGATGCTCATATGCAGCTGTGGGCAGCTTCATGGGGCATGCGTGGTCAAGCGACGCCTCGCGAACGCAAGGGGGTTGATATTCTCAAGCTCTATAATTCTTGTATTGCGATATAACGATCTGGTCGATTTCCAGCAATTATATCGTTGGGTCATAAAGGTCAAATAACAGTCGCCGCCAAACATGGACTTATTTCGGGATTGGAGATATAAGTATCAGGATGGCAACAAATCATCGGAGAAGCGGATTGGCAAAGGTTGCCAGCTTGCAATTTAAGTCCTTCAGACAGAACGTGGACATTTTGGGGCCGAGGTGCTCGGTTATATTTGTGATCAAATACTTCGAAATGACTAAAAATAGCCAATTCGAGGTTAAAAGTCACTTTTCTGAGCTAACGTGACCGCATGTGAATTTGGAAAATCGTTGCATTTCTGACTATTCGATCTCCATCAAGGTATTTGGCATCCGCGATTGTTCGATGACAACGTAAAATTCGGAGACACACCTTTTTTCCGTTTTATGGTGAACAAGAGTCAAACGTTTAAAACTGTATAGAAATTGGAGTTGCAGCTTTTTTACTATCTTTTAATTTCAAATACATGACGAAATCCAGTATCTCCATGCAGCATGCAGATACGGATTTCTTGTTTTCGAGAGATGAAGATACTTCTTTTTTTCCAGACAGCATTGATAGGGTACTTAATTGTGTAAACAAACAGTGTGTGACAGCATCAAAATAGACAGCAAATTCGAATTCTAGGCAAAATTTTAGCCCAGGTATGTCTCAAATTCGCAGTTCCAAAACTTCGGAGTACACCCTTTTTCCATAGTATGACAGATTTGGGGTTTATTTTAAACGAGTGGTAACACAACAATTTGCCAAGAGGCGGTGAACCATGGGAAGCCCAAAATTTTGCCAGGCGTCACGAACTGGAGGCATCCGGTTTTGTCAGAGAACACTTGAAAATTCCCAAGCCCTCTCGCTTCCCAATTTGGTGAGCCCAATATCCAAGCCTGACTACTTTTCCTATGCTCGAGAGACAACCACGTCTACTTTATAAAATATATACGCGACAGTTTTCTGAAAAGGTGACTCTACCGCTGGTAGACGGATACATTAATTAAGAGCTTCAACTTTTTTGAGATCGAACTGGCATCTAGATATAAATATTGTCCGTTTCCATTTTACCCAATACCCACCGGCCACCATGTGTTAGTCAGCCATAAGCCTGAAGGGCAGCCGCTAAACAATCAGTCTATACAGTTCTGACAATGAAGCATTATGTATATTGTGTTTCCAACTGACCAGTAATGCGAGACGATCAAATGAACTATATTCGTCTCCTTGGCTTAAGACAGATATAGTATACAGTACAATTGGCCGCCTAATGCCAATATATATTGATATAACGACAAAAACATCATTTCGGTATTCTCGAATCAAAATTTGTCGTTTTCTACCAGAAACTGTAGCCACACGCGTTAAATAAGTAACATATACGTTTCTAAAATGATGTTCCGGATTTTGCGCGAGTGTAAGGGTAAAGTTGAGATTTAAATTTCGTAGCCACCCAGTGTTATACCCAAGTGGGGGGTACTGATTCCCACACGGCAAGGTTTAATAAAAGTTAATAGCTCTAAGTACGGTCGCAAATTGAAAGGCTACCCCAGCGAGCAAGGAATATATTGGATTTTTATGTCGAAGTATATACCTTTTTTAAATAAAGGCTTTGATTCGGTTTTAGAACACACGTTGACAGTTATACACTAGCTTGTCTTATCGCCAATGGGTGAGTTTTGAAACATGTAATTTATACACATTTGGTTTCACAGGTCTTCTAAAACGTATTGAAACACATACCTGCCACGTATATACGTCAGTACAATAATACACCAGCGTGGACTGTTGCATAGAGAATGAATTGATGTTTAAAATAAGTCTAAGCGCTTGCGGTGATCACTTTTCGTAAACCCATTATGGGTCAACCGGGCCACTTTCTACACCACAACTGATAGCAACAGTCGATTTCCAGCAGACTAAATTATTATTTACACAAAACTATATAGGAAACTACGGTCACTCCATTTCACTCTTGTTTACGAGATATTTGTATTGATCGTGGATTTTCAGATATCTTAGTAGTTAATATAATTTAATAAAAATTGCTTACAGCAGTACGCAGCAGCTTATATTGTACTCAGTTTAACCGCTTGCGACAGTTTCATATTATTGTTTTGTCGGGGATATGATTGACTGCCGAATTGTAAATAGTCAGACTAATGGTTGGTTGAATCCCAAATCACTGCAATACTTCGAGATGCGAAGCTGGCGTTGGCTGATACATATTCTTTTGATCAATGCGGCGTTTGTTGATTTTTCGTATGGTAAGTTTAAACGTATATACTATATATATAGTATTGTTACAATGCCCGAGGGAATGCTTGTGCTAACGATAACTTGTTTTGTTGCTTGTCTGCGATATTGTTTTCGAAATAAATATATATATATATGTGTTATCGCCAAACTGGTGAATTGTGAGTATTGACTGGGTAATTTAGATAGCTATAAAATTACAACATGAGCCATCGAATGCCAGTTGCTTGATTAGTTGCGGAAATATAAATATATACCTCATTATTGGTCCCGCTTGCAATGTTCAAGTAGATGAAAAATTTCTCTGCAAAATGAGACCACAAACTCGCATATAGCTCGAGCGGTTGCGGAGATATTACTATTTCCGGAAATTTTTGGCCCACCTTTTTAATTAAAGCGAATATCAGAGGTGGTGTAAATTTTTCCCCGTATATATTTACTTAGTAAAGTGCACAGAAAACAAACCATGCTTCGGATGAATATTGGGATGGAATGCAGGGGTTTGTGGAATTAATATTTGGTATTTAGTATATACTCTTAGTGCTGCAAAACTCACACTCACCAGATGTTATGTTCGTGACATGTGTTTGCTATTGGCAAAGTACGTAGGTATATATGTATATAAATACATGGTAGAGGTCTGAGTTTACTTATGGAAACGGGGAGATCTAACCGAGAACCGAGAGGAGTTTCCACTGCGGGTGCCAGTTGAATTATGTGAAAATTTCGTTTTATCTGACGCTGTCATTCATAACTCGTTCTCCAGAGATGGATTTCGATATTTTTGTCCTATAGTAAAGTGGTGATGATGCCCCCTTTGTTGAAAGCGAACAGTTCCGACCCCATATTCGGAGTCAAAATAGCAAAAGCTCGTTTTTAATTGTTCTTTGCTAAATTTGGATGTACGGTTACCAGTGTTTTGCAGCCCATATTTTGCGACACAGGCTTCGAACCGAAAAACGGAGACCATCACACAGAATGAACTAGATATACAACATTGGTAAACACCACTTTATTGTAGGACCGCGGCCTGGGCCGCTGTAGGTCTGAATATGGTTCGTTGACCCTTTCTCAGAAATATTGATTTTCCAAATTTCGTCATGTTATTGCGTGTTTTACCTTACGACGAATGTATACTAGTTTATGAATCAGGCTGTATATAATCGCTATATTATCTGGAGTTCAACTTGATTATATTATGCCTTATCATGGGGTTTCAAGAGTTGTATGGTCTACGAACCCGATTTCTAAAATGTAGTCAGTTATCAGTTGTTTGGGTTATGTATTGCTGGCCTGTCCACAGCCCTCCGAAAAGTGGGGGGGAACTTCGGGGGGGCCCCCATGTTCATTCTCGGGGGAAATTTTAAAGTGGGGGGATAAATTTTGCTTAAAAATACAAAATATTTCCATATTTTCATGCATTTTTACTAGTGTGAAAGTACTTTCAAGTTAAAAACAATATTTTAGCATTATAAATAGTGGTAATTAATGTTTAAAAAACAATTTGCAAACAAGGAACATAAATTTTCAGACATAAAAAATTTTTGGAATTAGTTGAACATGGTGGTTTCGGCCGAGTGGGGGGACGGACATGGGGGAAAATCTCACGAACATGGGGGATTTGGAAAGTGGGGAGGGGTCCCCCCACCCCCCACTGTGGACAGGCCAGTATTGCATGCAGAACATCAGGAATGGTCAATATATACGTATTTCTCAACGTTGAACACAACAATTTTGTTATATACAGTACAGCATGTAAGTTTCATGCCTTTTCGTTTATTTTCAGTGGTTTTAGGGTTAATCCTATGTCGAGAGTATATATATACTATGTGTTCAGTAGTTTGGTTATGTACGTACTGGGCATCAAGCATTATCTGTATATTTTTTGGTTGGCTGAATATCGTGGTTTGGTTATCTGGAGACCAGCACAAATATTTCTTATAGTTTTCGATGGCTTTATGGCTGATGGGGTTTTAGGATTTTCATTGGTTACATGGTTCCTGAGGCTTTAAGGTGGTATATACATCAAAATATATTCTGTTACAGGTGATTGCACAAAATGATAATCCATAAATGAAATCATGCTAGCTCCGTTTCACCCTCAGATGCGAGATACTAGTGTGTGTAGCTGGGGGTGAGTTGTTGATCACATCTTTCCTGTTTGCATCCCTGCGATCCTTAGGTATATTTATGTGGATCTTGCAATCAATCACTCAGGACGACGACTTAAGTTCAAGTACGTGGACCTTTGTATGTTGACTGCGCTTCAGGAACTTTCCAGTGTCCTTCATTTACAATACGATAGCATCACTAGCGCCAGGTTAAGGTAGCGAAGCACCTTAAAGCTGGTTTCATCTGCTCTTCCATGAAGAAAGCCCAGTACCGCAGCGTTGGTCAAACAGGAACCTAATATCCTTATATCTTTTCGATACATTTCAAGCTTCAAAATGCAGTTGTTGAAACGGAGCCAGCGGAGTCATTCTTAAATCGTCGTCAGGTTGAGGGATTTCGGCAAATTTTTTACAGGAAAAAGCTATTTTCTGTTGCTGGGGCATATATTGCTTTCAGAGCTTTTAGAACCTTGTAAGACTTTGCTCCCATTGAGTTCGGCAGTGTGGTCATTTAGAATCCATCAGGACTGTACTACACATTCTCAATGGATTTAAGGCCGACTCTTGACGAATATAATAGTTTAGCGACAGCTTTTGGTTTGTCGTCACTTGAATATTTGGTTATACGTATATAGTTGTTTTCTGGACCATTACGTAATACGATGGTGGGATATATTAACTCATATCAAACCAGCATTATTAGGCTTCAGGGGCTCCATAGGTTTTTGCTGTAGCGTAGCATAAATACAAAAAATAAGGCGAGTATACTGAATGAGCTTAAATTACGCTCGCTTCTTTCCACACTCACGTATCTTTATAGATACTAGTAGTCTTTAGGTCCACAACAACGCATTCAATGTACTAAAAATCGGATAAGGAACGTTCTAAGTGAAATCAGTATATGGCCCAACCAACAACTGTTCCATCAACATTGGAATTTTTTAGACAAAATTTGAATAGTATTGGAACAGAGTGAACGGGATGGTTTCTTCATTCATAGTGCTTAAAATGCAGATATCTGGCCTGTCCACAGCCCTCCGAAAAGTGGGGGGGACTTCGGGGGGCCCCATGTTCATTCTCGGGAGAATTTTCAAAGTGGGGGGGATAAATTTTGCTTAAAAATACAAAATATTTCCATATTTTCATGCATTTTTACTACTTTGACCGTACTTTCAAGCTAAAAAACAATATTTTAGCATTATAAATAGTGGTAATTAATGTTTAAAAAACTACAATTTGCAAAAAAAGAACATAAATTTTCAGACATAAAAAAATTTTTGGAATTAGTTGAACATGGGGGTTTCGGCCGAGTGGGGGGGACGGACATGGGGCAGATCTCACGAACATGGGAGGATTTGGAAAGTGGGGGGTCCCCACCCCCCCCCCCACTGTGGACAGGCCAGGATATTAAAGTCTCTGCCTGAGCGACGCAATAAACGATTGCGGCGTGAGTGGATTTTTGTAACGGCGTAATTTAATTGCACTTGTGATATTTGTTGTACGCGTTGCGTTTATGTTTACGATCGCATTTGCATTTAATGGTTCTTTTTAGGGTTTACGGATTATTTTTGCCTACACAGAATGGCGTCGTTGTGTTTTGGATGCTCGGAAGATTTTGTATTTTCGCCACAGGATATCCCCAAACATTATTTGAAGCTGTAATTTCCATACGTTGTCATACAATCTGTTTGCAAACAGTAACCGGTTTTATAGGTGCTGCAGAAAATGGGATAGAAATTTTTAATTTCCAAATTTTGTTATCAAATTTGCTTCGAACGTTGCGGTGAACGATAACTTTATGGTTTTCAAGATAAAAGAATTTGCCGTCAAAAGTGTTACCTACACACTACATTGCTCCCGGTAGGACGCTAAAAAGATTAAAAATTTGTTTCAAGATTTATTCATTTAGCTTTGCGTGCGTTGAAGGCTACTTTTGCGAGATACGATGAATGGCGGTGTGCGTACAGCTACGGGCTGAAGTAAAAGCAAATCATTCGCGAACAGTCCAAAGTAAAAAAATTAACAGCTATTTTTCAGTTGCTGTATCTGCGAACTATTCGCCAAAAATGTCCGTTTGTTTAATATGTTCGCAGATTAGATATTATATTTCCACCCGGCTTGCCCTTTCGGTCTTTCGGCCTGAAAATCTTTTTCCTATGAATTGCTGAACATGAAAGGTGTACATGAGAAATAAAGAGTTTCCCATGTTTTTGACTAGTAAAAGAGCCGAACCCGTGTTAGAGCGGTATATATATCATTTTCTGGTTGTCTCTCACACATGCCTTGTCCGGATATACCATGGGTAAATATAGATCAGTTTAATTTGGTTATTTTTTGGACGCAACAAGACTGGCTCTGTGTGGCACATGAACACGAAGAATAACCATGATCATCGTTGAATGTGGAGTAATTGAATAATGGGGATTTTTTCTGATATGATCATGATTTGTATTTTTATTCCGTCGACGCGTTCGAAAAAAAAACCAGAGCGCTAAAAGAACGAACTGAAAGGCAGCGAATTTTGATTAGGTTGCGGTGTTTGGTATAATAATAGGATCATTACGATCGATATATACATAGTTTTTTAGATATATAGGTGTTCTAAATATATCACGAAGGAATGAAGCTATGTACATATTGGTGTCGATGGGCGGGGCGGCCTCCCTCAAGACAAATGTACCCCCTCCCTGAAGACTGCCCACTGTCCTTTCCTATGCGTCAGAATTGGGGAAAATTTCGCACAAGCTGGTAAAACTTGATGATTCTTGCAGCCAAAAATTGGGTAAAACTTGGCAAAGTTTTAACGAAATTGCGGGAAATGATTTGTTCCTTAAAATTTAAAAAATTTACCCCCTCCTCCTCCGCGCGGTTGAAATATTGAGCAATAACCACATCCGCAACTCAGTCCGATTGATTTGAAACATTTTTTGGTGCAAAATTAGTTCGGACCTAGCCCGTTCGGTATGGTTCCATTTAAATAAAACGCCCCTCCATGAGAAAGTTAATTTAAATAGAAGAATCCTTTTAAACCGATAACCGATAAAAGTCAAATTCAGTCGGATTTGAGAGCCCAAATGAAAACGACTTTTAAGTTGAACCAGATTTGTGGGCGCTTGACCTGTGAGAACTGAAATCTGAAGCTAAGCGCTAACTCAATGTTTTTCTACTTCGCCGTGTTTGGCTTTTCTGCGTATATGTGTCTATTCGTAGAAAGCCGTCTTTATGTCTGGTGTTGTTGCAGCAGTGTATACATCGAAGGCCGCAGCCAAATGACCACCCGTGCATCTCGTCGTAATTGTTGTTCTGTTTTTGAACGTTTCGGTTATGTTTCTCAACCAGAAAATTACAACCGGAACATTTAGAAGAGGCAGATATGCTGTAGGCTGGCGTCTGGAGGAATTGGACTGGGCGTCAATTTGTGGAGATTAACGACAATTAATTTTGAACGTCGCCTGTGGGAACGACCAGGCAAAGCATTCGGTGTATTTGGCTATGGTTTCGCTGTAACGGCCTTGTGAAGTTTTGGCTGCGAATATTGTGCTGTGTCGTGGAATCTGTATTGGGCCGTTTGTTTTAACACCAATATTGGTATCAGGTTTTTCTTTGGTGAAAACACCTGTTTGCAAATTATCAGATGGGTCCGATAATCATCCAAGCCTTACCTAAAGCTGTCCTGTATTGAAGGTAATGAAAGGGCTGATGAGTTGGAACGAGCGGGCTGTTCTGAGCGCCCAATTGCGCCTGAACCTATTTTGCCAATCGCCAGAACAGAAGTGATAAAGTCATGGCTACTTAGGAAATTCATCACAAGATGGAGACAAGATCTAGCGTGTAAGCAGACGAAGAGCATGATAAATATTCCAGATCATAAACGTGCCAGTTTTCTTATAGGTCTCTCGAAGGACAAACTACGGCAGTGCGTTCAAATAATTACTGGACACAGTTACCACCTACATAAGATAAAAATAAAAGAAGAAAAGAAATGTGATCACTGTGATAATGATGAAACATCAGAACACTTTCTGTGCAATTGTGAACGCTTTGCAGATAACAGGTGAATAATACTAGGAGATAAAGTACTGAAGAAAGGTGGCTTGAGAGACTGTGATATATATCAGGAAACTTATTTATCATAAGTGCAGGGAGGCTAAGGCGCCCTACATAGGAACGCATCACCCGTCGACCTCTCAGGTATCTCAAGCCAAGGTAATGGTTTTCTCTTTGCTACAGATATGAATGGGCTAATGCAATGGGGAAAGATTAATTTGCCTCCGCATGTTTTCTATGGCCCAATAACTCATTATCTATCTAAAGCTATCCTTGTCATCGTAGTTTCAAATATAACAGGTTATACAGTTATGTTTATTTGAATAGACATATATACGATTTATATATTGGTTTATGTGTGTATGTTTTGCAATATATTGAGTAGGTATATATAATTTTAATATTATCCATATATATATACATATATATATGTAGCATATATAATATATTATTAGTATGGATAGTTGTAGACAAGCCATACTTACATGTTTTATTAAAATTGATACACACACAAGTATGTAGAGTCGTGACCGGGCTCGGCTAGAACGCGATATGGCAACACTATTCCCACGGGGCTGAATGCGGCCAAATTATTCAGTGCTATCATTCGCGGCGCCGATAGCAGCAGCAATGACGCCGCCGCTTCATGTTCTTCGGTTGACCGGGTTTGTGCCGCGGATTGGATGAAAGGCGGGCAGCGAGAACTTAGGTGGTGATGTTTCTGGTGATCATCTAAGCCATCCATCGCGGCTGGCAGTACCTGGTTTTGTCCCGGTTCACTTGGCAACTCGTCGTCGGCTGGTGGCGTCGAGGCTGGAGATTATTGGTTGTGAGAGTGATAAATAATTGGCCATTCAGACGGGTTCTGCCATAGGTGTCCAAAGGTTCGTCGGCCGATGGAATAGCTGGTTCAGTTTGGCTGTGGTGGGTAATTAATAGTTTTTCCATTGTGCTCTCGTAATTTTTCTATCATAATTTTGTAAATTTGTTCATGACTGCTGAAATTATCCGAGCACATTCGGCGTGTGGTTATCGGGGAGCGAACGGAATGTGACTTTCACTACTTATGGGACGTATGGGGTGGTCCCGGGAAAGCTGATAGCGACAAATTCAAAACCCCGTTTGTAAAAGTTTACAACATATTAGGACTCCTATGCGTACTGGGGCAGTCAGGTCTACTGAGATTTTATAGCCCCCTTCCTATAAATATCTTCGTATGTCTCGGATTTCCTCAGTAGTCATACATAGAGTAGGATCGACCCACCGATTACTCTGCGGATACTAAAAACGCCATCCGTTTTCGGGTTTTATCCGGCTTTTCTTTTCTTCAAAATAACGGTGTGTCTTATCATTTCAATTGTTGGTTTTTTCACATTTTATTAAATTATTACTAAATATTGAAGTATATATACTTGTTACCAGTAATAGTGCTTGTGGAGCATTAAATAATAGAAGGAAATAAAATTAAATGAAATGTATATATACATAATATATAAATGGACAACGAATATATAAATTAAATGTGTATTATAAAATAAGGAATATGTAGAATAATATATAGTAAAATGATGTGTTCGAGCTGACATATAAATTATTTTTTTGGTCGTGGATGTGGTGCTTTTTCCTTCAGCTTAGTCTGGAGCGCAGCAAAATGTCCGCGTACTTTTCTGGCTTCCCTTGGCACAAAACCGAAGATGAGGTCAAAATGGGGACCCCAGCGGGACCAATGGAATGGACCATTGTTATTCCGGCCATCCCTTTGAGCCCTGACCCACCGTTTGATTTATAGATCTGAATATTTTTGCTTTGTTTGCATTTATTTCTTTTTATAACACCAGAATCAGCATAAAATAGTAAGCTTTGTAACACCTTACGCATTTCATATAAAAGCCGGATTGTATATTGGAAATTTGAAAAAATTCCCACGGGGCGTCTGGTCGACATGGTGCTGGGTTTGGTCCACATGTTGTCGGCATGCTTTTATAGATATTTGCCTCGTTGAAAGAGTTTTGTACGCATATGTGAGGTTCTTCTGAGAACGCCGTCGTGTGAAGCTATAATTTATTAGTGTTTGAGAAGTCTTTGTGCCAAGTCAGGGCTTTTGGTAAGCAAGAGGTGGTTCGAGACTATACATTAAGCTAGATCCCGTTAGCTTCTACTAGCGAACTCGAGAACATATTAATCGCTTATATCGATTAGATGATAGTCGTTTAGCATCTACGAAGCTTATTTTGTCCTCAAATACGCCTGTCTCTTATACGTAGCTAGAGCGGTAATAGCTGAATAAATAAAATAGCTGATGTCGTATTGAGTATATAAGGACAACTACTGCCGTGTGGCGGCCTTGCGCTCTCTGATCTGTTTCCAGTCTTACGATACTGAAACGTGGACAGATTAGTCCTTGCGTGTTTGTCAACAACAAGGGTTTGGTGAATATGACGGTGTGACAACAAGTTTTGGACGATATAAGGCGATTATAGATTCACTCACGGTTATATATTCGATGTTTTGATTTCGGCAAATAGATTTCTCACAGAAAATGATTTCGATCAAGAATAATTAATGATCAAGCCAGATAAGTGTAAAATTGGGACTATATATAAATTGATCGGAACGGTAATATTCAAAATTCAAAGGTGAAAATACTAATTATGACCGAGATAGAGTGTAATCGTACCCACGGGTCAATTGATCAGAGTGTTGTAATATGGATCACTCATATCATAGCTGTTCCAGGTCAGTCGAGTTAGGTGTGATATATGGATTCGAGGGTATAGTCGGCAGGGGTTATATATTTAAAATAGATTTTTTCTAATTTTGTTAAAATTTTCCCTTATTTCGGCAAAAATTGTCCGGGCGCCTTCGGGATGAGGGGAACCTAGTGGCTAAGTGGCCTTGTAGGTGGGTTGTAACCCGTGTACACACCCAATCCTAGGTATGTGACATCTCTAGACCAGCAAGCATATGAGGCTCCAAACAGGTGACGGGAAACAGTCTACGGGTGCTGGGATAGTTGGATATAATCAATGGTAGCGATCCCAAAAATATTGGGGGGTGAGCATAATTTTTCTTTAGTTCTTATCCCCGGACCTCGATTTCTGGGAGGGGGTGTCACGCCATAACCCGCCGGAATCGCCGCCCATGGATGTAATGTAATCTGGAGTCACGCAACACTGCCGTCGATGCGTTTTAAACTGCAGGAACAAAATTGTGGATGGCTATAGTGCTCGTGCGTTCCGGTAAGCTAAATCTGGAAAAACCTGAATCTCAACCTTTCAAGGTCGCCTGTGACGTAAATTGGGTTAGATGTGGACGTGTCTAAATCAACCAATACGCCATTAAAAGATTACATGTGATTTTGAAAAAATGAAATCCGCAAGGAATATGAAGTTAGATGATCATAATAGTTGTGAATCGATATTTTCAAGACTAGCTTGATAAAATTGCGAGGAAACATTCGTAGTATATATAGCGAATGACTACTATGGTTCAAGGTCGCGTGTGACGTAAATTGGGTTAGATGTGGACGTGTCTAAATCAACCAGTACGCCATTAAAAGATTACATGTGATTTTGAAAAAATGAAATCCGCAAGGAATATGAAGTTAGATGATCATAACAGTTGTGAATCGATATTTTCAAGACTAGCTTGATAAAATTGCGTGGAAACATTCGTAGTATATATAGCGAATGACTACTATGGTTCAAGGTCGCCTGTGACGTAAATTGGGTTAGATGTGGACGTGTCTAAATCAACCAGTACGCCATTAAAAGATTACATGTGATTTTGAAAAAATGAAATCCGCAAGGAATATGAAGTTAGATGATCATAACAGTTGTGAATCGATATTTTCAAGACTAGCTTGATAAAATTGCGTGGAAACATTCGTAGTATATATAGCGAATGACTACTATGGTTCAAGGTCGCCTGTGACGTAAATTGGGTTAGATGTGGACGTGTCTAAATCAACCAGTACGCCATTAAAAGATTACATGTGATTTTGAAAAAATGAAATCCGCAAGGAATATGAAGTTAGATGATCATAACAGTTGTGAATCGATATTTTCAAGACTAGCTTGATAAAATTGCGTGGAAACATTCGTAGTATATATAGCGAATGACTACTATGGTTCAAGGTCGCCTGTGACGTAAATTGGGTTAGATGTGGACGTGCCTAAATGAACCATTCGTAGTATATATAGCGAGGGATTACTATGGTTGCTTTCTTTAGGGGATATATCGGTGCGGTATAATATTCCTGTATTTTGACATTTTGGGGTCAATGGGTCATGGGATTTTGCTGAATTGCATTTGAAGTAGTCCCAGAGTAAAACTATACGTATATAACATCGTCATCGCCTTCTTCAACTTTCTATCAATATGCAGCGTTGGCCTAGAAAGCTGACGAATTGACGAATATGTCAACGGTTGTTAAATCTGTCGTGAATATAGAGTTTACAACGACTGTGATAAGCGATGGATTGCCTGGATGTAGGTCTAGACCTTGCCCAGTATTACGATTCTGATAGCTTCATTTGACGCATACCACGTGAATACAATTGATTTTATAGTAGTCAGAACCCCTCTGCCTACAACAACTGAATTCAAAACGTGGGAAATTTTGATTATTTTGTCCGAAAAATTTATCGTTATTCCCGTCCCACAGACGATATACCTAATCAGTATATATGCGATTAAAACAACGAAACTGACGGTGGGTAACGTAGTAAAAAACCCTATCAGTCAATCCAGCAAACAACAAACTCACTTTTTGAGGGGATATTTTTTAAACTTAGTTGGCAAAGGAATTTTATGATGAAAATTGTCCCAAAGTTGTTGATGGATGGATTCTTCTCGCTTTGATGGGAGATCCCTGGCAAGAGTTATATAATCTACAAAGTTGAAGAGCGAGTAGACTCCGAATGGCCAAAATGGAAAAACGAGTCTTCCATTCGGGTTTCACGCAGTGGCTTAGCGTTTGACAGCATTGGCTATAAGTTAAATAAGAAGCGAATAAGTTTACAGCAATACTTCTCAGTGAATAGTTTCATAGGTCTAGCGATTGCAATTAGTGTACCAATAATTAGGTTTTCACGTGCCCAAAAGACTGCATTGTTCGCTTCGGTGATAAGAGCAGAACGTAGCATATTGTGATTGGTTCTAACAGCTACTATGTCCTAATCTGTTGGTTTTCTATAAGCCAGGTTCTTTCATACGCAGACTCTTATATATATAAACATATAGCCAGTGAATAGCTTTTGCTAGTATTGCCAGAGTGAAGAACCGATAGTAATTGAGTTTACGCATGCGTAGTTTTCGGCGTTCGGCAACAGTAGAGCTATTGAGAGTTGAGAAGTGATTGACGAATATGGCACACACATCTATATCTACGTAAGACGAAGGAGATGCCGACCTGGTTTGACCAGTGTTGTGGTCACCAACCCAACGCTGATGAGCCAAAACAAGGCGTGGAGAAAGCCGTCTGGTGCAAGCGGATAGGAAACAGTGTAGTAGCTGTTTGCGGTTGAGTTATGAATTCGCCACTGTTGGGTTCTGGGTTAGTCCTGAGTGTCTACTGAGACGGGACGTGCAACCTGATAGTAAGTCGTATAATAGCTGTGCGCGGTCGTGTTATGAAGTCGCCACTGTTGGGCTGTGGATTAGGCCTGAGAGTCTTCTGGAACGGTACGTAGTACAATGTCACGGCTGACCGGAAGAGCAATTTTGGTAGCCTGCAACGTTATAGACGGACAGTGCCCTTACCATACCCGTTGCAGCTCGAAAAAGGGTAATCATCGCATATAAGGTGTGAACAAACCACCCCAAGAGACCCAAAGCTTAGGCGTTTTTAATCATCCACACTTGTAGGATTAAACGAGAGTGAAACAACCAACGATTGAAATAACCCCATGGTTCATTACCAACAACCAAGAAACACACATAGTCAAAAGAGAGAAAATCACTTTTCCTTATTCTTTAAGCTTTGATTTAGAACATCTCAGTAAATTGGTTCTATAACAAAAATAGTTATATAGCAACTAAGTTGAAAGAGAGAGGGACTGACGCGGCTAGAAGAGTTAGAACTTGAGACATGTTGGTGGATCACAGATCATCAAAGTTGAAAGGGAGAGGGACTGACGCGGCTAGAAGAGTTAGAACTTGAGACATGTTTGGTGGATCACAAATCATCAAAGTTGAAAGGGAGAGGGACTGACGCGGCTAGAAGAGTTAGAACTTGAGACATGTTGGTGGATCACAAATCATCAAAGTTGAAAGGGAGAGGGACTGACGCGGCTAGAAGAGTTAGAACTTGAGACATGTTTGGTGGATCACAAATCATCAAAGTTGAAAGGGAGAGGGACTGACGCGGCTAGAAGAGTTAGAACTTGAGACATGTTGGTGGATCACAAATCATCAAAGTTGAAAGGGAGAGGGACTGACGCGGCTAGAAGAGTTAGAACTTGAGACGTGTTGGTGGATCACAAATCATCAAAGTTGAAAAGGAGAGGGACTGACGCGGCTAGAAGAGTTAGACCTTGAGACATGTTGGTGGATCACAAATTGCTAGTGTTTTCAAGTCGTGCCGGTTTTATGAAAATTTGAACAACAAATCATTAGAGTAGCCACAAACCTAGGTGACCCGTTACTCAGGGGGGGGGGCGAATATAAAATTGCGGCAGTCGGTCCAGTGAATGACTCTTGAGTAATAGAAAACAATGGTGGTTAGAGCGCCTGCTTCATAATCGTGAAGTCAGGAGTTCGAATCCACTGGTCGCGCTAATCTCCTTGGGCAAGGGACTCAGCCACAATTGCTAAGCAGCACCTATTCGTTAAACAGGTACTAGACTTTGGTCTAGACGGATAAGATGATGAGTGGTGTAATGGGCAATCATCATGGCCAGCCTATACACAATGCTTCGGCATAATAACCCGGATTGTCACCTAGTGCCAATTGCATGTTTATCGGACTTTTAATAGAAAACAATCCGATTTTGTGTAGTTGGCCGCTATGAAATTGTTAAAACTGACGCTGCACATTTTAAATCCGGAAAAAAGCAATGATCAGACATGCCCAAGACGAATAATATCACGTATTTTTCTGGGAAAATCAAAAGTTTATAAAAAAGTGAGCTGAATCTGGCATTTTCAGTACCACCTCGACGAGCTGATTCAAATTGTAGCAAAATCACTGCTGTATCTTTAATATTACTGAACATTTGCGGAATTACTAAAAGAAACGTTTTTATAACTCTCCGCAAAGACAGTAATATTTGCCGAATCGAAAAACGTATTATTGGGCTCGTTTATAAAAAGCAGATAGATTGTGGTTTTTGGCGAAATCTTTACTGAAATTGCCTGAAACAAATCATTTATATAATCCAGTTGTGTAATTATTCAATGTGTCTTGCTCTATAGCACCACTGATATCAGTTCAGAACCATTCGTTGGCTCTCATAGCGAAGTAGTAACGTTATAAAATTGAAAAAATTAAGTAATTCATTAAATTTTATCGCTTTCACTGGGGAATATCAAAATGTACAGAGGTAAATTTACGTAAAACCCATTTATGATATATCACGCGTCCGCAACGCAGTGTGGGACCGGAACCTATTCATTGATTCGATTGATATATGTGTGTGATGTGATGAGTAAAGCTGTAGGAGATATATATCTGATAGCTCGGAATAATCCGATGTTTATTGCCATATTCTAAAATTCGGAACTTTTAGTTAAACTTCAAAGACTGTGTTACTAGGCTTTGCCATTTCCTATTAGAGTTGTATTCAGAACGTAGTGAAACGTAGTGGAGATTGTTTTGTTGCAGGGGTGAAATTTTTTAAATTCCGTCTGTGTGTGTGATCGAACATAACTCGGGAACGACTTAACCGATTATCATGATCTTGGGCTCATTCGAACCGGCATAGTCGATTTACCCGACTGAATACATTTACATGTAATCGTTTACATCCCCGAGCGTTTTTTGATTTGGGGTCTGATTCCGGGGTCAGTGGTCAAAACGTGGGTTTTTGCCCCATTTTACCCCCTTCAGGGAACCAAGGTTATTTTTATCTTAACTTTCGCATTTTTTCTCTGCATGGTTTTATTTCATAGTAAAATGATAAATACCGATGCCTTTTTTGTTTTTCGATTAAGGCGCCGGTTCTCTATTAATGGGGTGTAAGGTAAGGGGGTATGGCGCCCCAATGGTTCCTCGATCCAAAATTTGAAAATTCGTTCTGACGTCTTGGATGGCTAATAAGTTATACCTGGGGGTTTTCGGGCATGGAAAACTCATTGCCGATGCTGGTTTTGCTCTGTGACCCACGGTTCCATGGGTACGGGGGTATGACGCCTTATGGTTCGTGGTCAGAGGTCAAAATGAGGGGTTTTCACCTCATTTTAGTCCCCTTCACGGAAGCAAGGTTATTTCTATCTTAACTTTCAAATTTTTTTCTCTGGATGGTTTTATTTCAAGGTGAAATGATAAATGCCAATGCCTCTTTTTTGTTTTTCGATTAAGGCTCCGGTTCTGGAGCTATGGGGTTTCAGGTATGGCAACCTCGTGGTTCCTCGACCCAAAATTAGAGAATTTGTTGTGACGTCCTGGGCGGCTGAAAAGTTTCACTTGGGGTTTTTTGGGCATGGGAAACTCAATGCCGGTGTTGGTTTTACTCTGCGATCCATGGTTCCATGGGTATGGGGGTATGCGGTATTGTGTGATATCCACATATAGCATATCGACGTATGCTATCGAGAGCTCATTGGCTGTGTACGCAAAAGGCGTAGGTGTACCTATGCCTCACGACGTTCTGTAATCTCGATAGAGTTACTAGTTTATGATCTATTTAGAATTAAAGACATAAACAAAGAAGGTTCCTTTGATTATATGCGTTTGCATCAGTACCTGGGACTTAACCCATCTACCTTCCCTACAGTATTTTGTTTCTGATGGGCACCGTGATATTAATAAATACTGTGTACGCCTCCTAAGGCTTAACCAAAGTCTGGTTGGGTTTTTATAAGAACAACGAAGACTGATTAGTAGTGCTAAAAGCCTAAATCAATAGACGATGATTATTATGAGAACTGGTCGTATAGCACAGGTTGTGAAGTTTATATCGACTAACTGTGTTATGTGATCGGACGATTGTAGTAGAATGTTGGTGGCCGAAGTGATTAAGCAGGATTTGGACCAACTGAGGCTTAGGGCGTGTTCGCATTTCGACCGGATCCTATTTGTGATCCCATCGGGTTTGATCCGATCCCATGTGCCCAAATTCTGCTCCTGTAGGCATTGTTTTCACTCCGCGTCACCCGATTTGGATCCAATATATATAAATGTGGATACTTTATCGGATCGAGTGTAACGCTAACACTATGCCGTCCGTCAGATATACATTAGCATAGGAAAATTTAATATTGTTTGAAAATTGGACACTTTTATGGTCTCAGTTATTGTTAAAGGTCAGGCTTGATTCCTGTATCTCTGACCTAATCTAGTCTTAGTGACCTAATAAAATGTGTTTTGCAGATCACTCGTGTTTTGCAGCTTTACATGCATTTGATTAACGTCTGAATGAGTTTCTGAATCACGTCCACATACAACAGAACATGGTTTTACATACTTTATACTTGTTAATTTTTGTATATTTTCAGCATAATACACGTGGGGCAGGTAAATTCAGCGGGATGGGGCGTTGCGCGACGGTGCAATTCCATTACCGGCGGGTAAGAACGATGGTTTTGATATCCGCGTGGCTAGTAATGCGTCAGGCGAGCGGCAGTTCACCAAAGGCCACAGTAACATTGGTAGGAACGTGCAAGCCTAAGGCCATAACTATTGAGCCAGGTAATATATTAGTCCGAAAATGCCACTTTTTCCAATACCAGGTGAATCAAGCTTGTGACTAATTAAAAAGGCGTGGAGGGGGTGGGGGTTGCTGAATTTTCTGCCCCGTTTCCAATTTGCTATATACATATATGTTGCATTTATATAGAAGTCTAACGATTTCGTTTTCGTTTTTAGTCCTCCCCCTGTCACTGTCATACACTTCTGACGACACAGTGTGTTTGGTGTTTACTCCCAGACTTCAAATTCCAGCTATTTATAGCTCCGAGATATGGGGAAGTACTGCTAGTTTCATTTACCTTCATTATTGTTGTCATTTTTTGTTTCAGGCTACGAAATCAAATTTACACCATCGACGCTAACCGAAGAACCAGAAGGAAGCGTTCAGTTTGTTCGATGTTCGTTGCTGAACGACGATGGCGCTGAGGTAACACCGGCTGTAGCTGCTCAAGTTGAGTATGTCTGGTTTCGCTTGGATGATGCCGGCACTGAAACGCAGTTACCTAATTCCGGCAGGTAAGCTGTGATTCTTTTAACACTGGTCCTTTTATAGGACGTATCACTTTGGCAATCCGTAATTTTCCATGGACTGAGTTTGTCATACAGCCGTGTTGTTTTTTGTTTGAAAATACCAATAACATTGTGCTGATCCCGGAGTGTAATTTCATAACTTGAGACGGGAATGGAGTGATCAAGGTGCACAATCTATGGTGTTTGGTCGATTTATAGTTGCGGTTCAGTGGTTCCGAAAATGGACTTACGTTTGACGAGTATCATTGTGTATAATGTGCAGTTGAAACACGAGGATTCCGGCCTCGGGTCTTATATTTCGAAATTATTTTTTGTGTAATACGACTTAAGTGTAAACAAAACCCGATGGCATCGCACAACGTTTTCAACTCTGTTGGCCCTAAAAATTGTGAAGGAAATTTATATCGGTAGACGTTAGCAAACAAAATATGGGGAGGGGGAGACTCCACAATTGAACGTTGCTGACCAAATGTGCTTAAATTATTGGCAGTCGTGATAAATGGCTGCAGTGGTGCTCCCACTACGACGCGATCTCATTTTTGCTGCTGACATTTTTGATCAGATTTCTAATTTATATTGGCTCAATGCCATAATTTAATCAAGTAATCAATCATAATTGTATAATGTTTGAGTATTAGTTCATTGGACATAGCAACCATTGGATATACCTCTTTTTTACTTAAGTTTTATTTTTCATGATTTCTTTTATAATTTCAAATGGATTGTTAATATTGTTTTGACTAACTTTTTGTTATTTTTTTGGTGTGGTTTTAGGGTAAGAGACGAAGGTACCGGATACATGTTGATCGACGATGCGAAAAAGCCCGACGATGACGGCTTTTACCGCTGCAAAGCCACGATCAATGGAACGACGACGATTAGCAAAGATTTGGAAGCCAATTTTTTGAGTAAGACAGTCTTTTTGACTTTAAAATTCGATAAAAACCGATTATGTTTCTAGTCTCCAATTTACTACCGCCTATTATCGCAGGCCTAGCCGTAATGCGAGACCAGTTTTTGTGGCTTACAGTAATGAGCTGTCTGTTGGTATTTGTTAGATCCGGGACGCTAATATGTTCAAGTTATACCCATTCACTTTGGTGGGAGATGAGCCCCACGTCTCGTATAAATATAGTTGCCTTCGGGCGCCTGCATTTTTTGTGGGCAATTCTGTCCGTAACTGTATATGGACGAAGCTTGTGCTAAAGTCCGCCCGGACTGTTATGGCTCGTACAAGTTCATAGAATCACGTTTTTGTTTGCTTATTTTTAGGAGTTGTCAGGTTTGAAAATGAAGAATTGGAGCAGCACCCGATCGAAGGCGAGCAAGGAACAATCAAGTGTCACGTGACGGCATCAAGCAGACTCACAACGGTCGCTTGGCGCAAAAATGGATCGCCGTTGGAAGGTCAGTCCTGCAGTACCCGCCAGAAATGAACGTTCGCATTCTCAATAATTAATAATAAATTCTAGTTTTACGACAAGTTTATTTCAAGCGAATCGCGAAAGAGCGACAGTCATTTTTGTCGGGCACTGTAGCTAGTGAAACTGTCTTTGAATCATTAGTGACAGTAGTTGAGCTTGCATTATTATGGTATTCGCTAGAATTGACTGTCCGAATGAACCAGAGATTGCCTACTGCGTATGAATATATTTTGAATACTGTATTCGGACAAACTGAGCTATTTGCCTGAAACCAAACATTAAATTTTTTCGTGAAATTCGATGATGAGTTGAAATATTTTGCCCACATAAATTTTATATCACATGCTTTAGTTTTGGGCAAACCTTGCTTTAACTTTTGTAAAGCACCTCGTGGGCAACGCTCAGTAGTTGTGGTCGATACTGTTTGTGGCTATTCTATGTCTTTGAAATTAAATACGTTTTGTTATGAAACAAATCCAGATCCTTGTACAAAGGGTTGTTTTATAATTGCTTGTTATGTCGTGCTGATGTCGTGTTCGAACAAGGCCAGAATTGTGCCAAAATTGGTGTATAGCCATAGAAACAGAGCAGAGCCAGAGCTTGGACTTTGAATTGTTTAAAAAACGAAAGCAACAACGTTGTTTTTTATAAACGAACACATAAAAATTGTTTGTAAAATACGCCATAGTTTTGTTTGCGTTTACGGTCGATTTATAAACGAACGTTCTAACGCTCGTTTAGGTACTTATTTTTGTCCGTCACTGTAGTAGTTATCAAATTTAGAACGAAAAATTAGTTGCTTATTGTATCACGTCGGTAACTGTACTGCTAAACAAAGGGTTATAGGTTTAAGCGCTATTTTGCTGGTTGTCACTTCATGTTGGATATTTGGGACACTTCTCTGCTAAAGGGCAGAGTAAAATTACTCGTCCAAGTATTCCCTAATTGTAGTGGCTCGACGTAGTTGTAGCGGCGAGTCCTGAAAACATGATTTGTGTCTATTGTAGTCATTTCATTCATTCAAGGTATTTTTGGAGATAGTAAATTTTAGTAACCGCCATATTCAAGACAACTAAACGAATGACTAGATTATTTTTGTGTTCTCTGCTTCAGAAAACGATCGAATCCGCTTCGAAAATCAGAATCAGGATTTGATAATCGCCCCGTATTCTAAAGCCGACGACGATGGGACGTACAAGTGCACGGCGCTAAACGAAAACAATGTCAAAACGCTTGAAATTAGCGTGGTCGGATATTGTAAGTTATTTGGAGAAGTTATTGGCTTTTCTCTTATTCCCTTCTTACCAACTCAGTTGAACCCCTCCGCCCGTAATTAATTTGAGATTAGCTCACACTGTTGAACATAAACAGTGGGTGCTGCGGGAAACTTGGGTGTGTCCAGAAATAGGGTTCATTCACGGGGGTCCTCCAGCGATATTTGCACAAAAAATAAATGAGGTTCTACATTACCTAGTTCAGATGTGTGCTAAAATTTCTGATGTATTTTTAGTCTTCTAAACAGTTTCTAAAGCATCGCTTTCATCGATACACAATAGCTGGCTTACGGTTATTTAATCATCAACTATGGCGTTGATGTGTTGGTGTTAAAATGGCAAAACTACCAAGTCTTCCGGGTCGCTGGGTTTTAGCTTGTTGCAATTAATGAAACTAAAATTTAGTTAACATGCTGAAACATTAGTGAAAAACCAGATACAGTTCTAAGACGACAGCTTAGACGACATTGAGAATTAAAAACACCGAAATTGGACGTCCTAGTGAAATTAAACGTCCTAGTGAAACTAAAATTTAGTTAACATGCTGAAGTATTAGTGAAAAACCAGATACAGTTCTAAGGCGACAGCTTAGACGACATTGAAAATTAAAAACACCGAAATTGGATGTCCTGGTGAAATTAAACGTCCTAGTGAAACTAAAATTTAGTTAACATGCTGAAGCATTAGTGAAAAACCAGATACAGTTCTAAGGCGACAGCTTAGACGACATTGAGAATTAAAAACACCGAAATTGGACGTCCTAGTGAAATTAAACGTCCTAGTGAAACTAAAATTTAGTTAACATGCTGAAGCATTAGTGAAATACCAGATACAGTTCTAAGGCGACAGCTTAGACGACATTGAGAATTAAAAACACCGAAATTGGACGTCCTAGTGAAATTAAACGTCCTAGTGAAACTAAAATTTAGTTAACATGCTGAAGCATTAGTGAAAAACCAGATACAGTTCTAAGGCGACAGCTTAGACGACATTGAGAATTAAAAACACCGAAATTGGACGTCCTAGTGAAACTAAAATTTAGTTAACATGCTGAAGCATTAGTGAAAAACCAGATACAGTTCTAAGGCGACAGCTTAGACGACATTGAGAATTAAAAACACCGAAATTGGACGTCCTAGTGAAATTAAACGTCCTAGTGAAACTAAAATTTAGTTAACATGCTGAAGCATTAGTGAAAAACCAGATACAGTTCTAAGGCGACAGCTTAGACGACATTGAGAATTAAAAACACCGAAATTGGACGTCCTAGTGAAATTAAACGTCCTAGTGAAACTAAAATTTAGTTAACATGCTGAAGCATTAGTGAAAAACCAGATACAGTTCTAAGGCGACAGCTTAGACGACATTGAGAATTAAAAACACCGAAATTGGACGTCCTAGTGAAATTAAACGTCCTAGTGAAACTAAAATTTAGTTAACATGCTGAAGCATTAGTGAAAAACCAGATACAGTTCTAAGGCGACAGCTTAGACGACATAGAGAATTAAAACACCGAAATTGGACGTCCTAGTGAAATTAAACGTCCTAGTGAAACTAAAATTTAGTTAACATGCTGAAGCATTAGTGAAAAACCAGATACAGTTCTAAGGCGACAGCTTAGACGACATTAAGAATTAAAAACACCGAAATTGGACGTCCTAGTTCTAATTTTTTTATCTAATGCTGTTCTGACGTAACAGTGTCGAAGTTTGCTGATGAGAAAGACACAGTGTTCACTTGATTTCCATATTTTTTGTAATTCTTAATTTGAACCAGCCCATAAATCAATAGTATCACCTCAGTTATTGAAATCAGCAGTTTAAGACATGAGATTTTTATATTTGGAATGCAGTGCGACGCATGGAAATGAGAGTCTCCTTCAACTTTTCACTCAAAATTTAATGCAGTCGACGACCTGTCTGCAAATAATTTTTTGCTCCCAGATTTTCGTGATGTCGTTGTCCACAAAAAATGTATAACCAGCTTTCTCCATGTTTTAGCAAAGCCCAGCTTTATCGATCCGAACGGAATCGATCCACAAAATCCGACAGCCAATGAAGGTACAACTCAAACGTTGACGTGTAAAGCCGACGGTACGCCGACGCCACGCATCACATGGTTCAAGGTAGGTGGCATTGTAGCTGAGGATCAGGCAGCCTAAACACCGTCGGGGATAGGGCGGCCTAAATAGCGTTGGGGGTCGGGCGGAAATGAGTTTTGTCGTCCGCTGTTCTACAACACCATTATCAAAACCGTAACTGAAAGCAGTAATCACGTGAATTTTGAACGCGGCTCTCTTGTAAACAAGACGCTTATGTTTAATTATTCTGCTAGTTAGGGTTTGCGCGAAATCAATGGACTATGCAATTTCGGCCGACAAAATCCCTTTTCGAGAACATAGTAATCATTCGAATGCTGAATTGAATAAAATAATTATTAGAGTCTACTACTAGACTTTGCGCGACGAACGCAGTTCCCAGATGTTTCTTGGTATATAACTTCTGGAGACTGTGAATTTGAACTATTTAAACTGTAGTTCTGTGTGTGCTAAAAAGCACATTAGAAGCGGAGTTTCCACTGAGGGCGCTAGGGGGAAAATCGTGATAATGTCTATTTTTGTCTGTTTCTGTCACGCATAACTCATCCTCGGGTGGATGGATTTCGATAAGAGATGTTTTTATTCGATAGCAAAGGTGATGAGGATGTGCTCTTTAGTTGAAAGCGAACAGCTCCATCCCTATATCCGGGGTCAAAATCGTAAAATACCAGGCTTTTAAGGGCTTTTTTGCCAAATTTGGCCATATGATTACCAGTATTTCATAGCCCATATCTCGCAACACAGATTTCGCACCGAAGCATAGCAGAATAAGCTCATCGAGATCTACAATTTTTCTGATCTTTTTTGTGGGACCACTCCCTGGGCCTCTGGGTTCCTGAATATGGACCAGCAACCCTTTGCCGAAATAACAATTTTTCAAATTTCGGCATGTTTTTACATATTGAGTGTCTATCAAGCACGCTAAGTACTACGGTTTAGAGTGCAATTTGACTATATATATTTATACATTTTCATGGGATTTCAAGGTAGTACGATCGTCGAAATTGATTTCCAAAATGTTGTGTTTTTCATTTGTTTGGTTATTTATTGCTTGCCGGGTATCAAGAATGGTCTTTATATAAGTTTTTCGGTACATTGAATACGATGGTTTGGTTATCTGGAATCCAATACCAATATTTCATACCTTTTCAGATGTTTTCAATGGATATATATAGCGTCAATGAAGCCGATTACCTAATACACTATATTCGTCTTTCAGTAGTTTGGTAACGTATTGCTTACAGGGCATCGAGAATGGTTTGCATATACGTTAGGCATACTGTTTACGATGGCTCGATTATCTATCGATTAGCATGAATACTTCGTGCCATTTCAGTCAGGTTTAATGTCCATCAGATTTTGTGTCACTCTCGCTTACGAGTTGCTAGTTTAAGTCTTCAAGAATGTCGACAGTGTAGTTTCTTGTTGCCCAAATTAGTTGTAATCCAAGCTGCAGTGAAAAACTAGTAACTCGCAATCGAGTATGAAACGGAGTGAGCGCGGTTACGTTTTTAAGTAATAATTTGTTTAATCACCTGTAACAGGCAGTGTGTGATGTGTATACAAGCATGAAACTTCTTGAACCCTAAATTTATTGAAAATCCTAAAACCTGCTCGACACTAAACCCATCGACTGACAACGCATCAAGTATTTGTGCTGGTCTCTAGATAACCAAACCATCGTATTCAGGATACCGGTAAACAATATGTTTTAGACAATAATTCTTAATGGCCTGTACGCAATACGTAACCAAACTACTGTAGACTGACTTATATTTGGGAAATCGGGTTCATGGACCCTAAACCAATGGAAAGGCATGAAATATGCACGCTAGACTATGTATAACCAAATAATTTAATTCAGCATACCGAAAAACCTCTATATAAACTATTTCTGACGCCATGTACCAAACATCTTAAGAAATGTTTTCTCTGGAAAACGAGTTCATTGATCACAAACCCAATTAAAACGTCTGAAAATTACCTATGCTGGGCTCTGGAGTACCAAACCATTGTATTCAACATACCGGAACACCTATGTATACAATTCTTGATGAATTTGTAGGCAATGCGTAACCAAATAACAGAAGACAGACTATATTCTGTCAATCGGGTTCACTGACCCTAAATCAATTGAAAATCCACGAAAAGGCTTGAAATATGAACGCTGCTTTGAAGATAACCAAATAATTATATTCAGCGTTCAGAAAAACCTAGATATAGACTATTGTTGATACCCTGCACGCAATGCATAACCAAACAATTGAAAATGGACTACATTTCGAAAATCGGGTTCGTCGGCCGTAAAACCCTCAAAACGCCATGAGAAGGTATATATAATATAGTAAAGCTAGATTCTATATAGCAAAGCCATCGTATCTTACGTGCTTCATAAACTCATAAGCACTCATTGTAAGGTAAAAAACACGCATTATGCCGAAAATTGAAAAATCGCTGTTTCTGGCAAAGGGTCGATGAACCATATTGCATGCGAATCCTGTGTCATAAGATATTTGCTGCGAAGCACTGGTAACTTTATGGCCAGATTTGGCAAAGAACGCTCAAAACACGCTCTTTACTGGCTAGTGCAAACCTCTGAAATTATAGCCGGGGGCCCCCGGCTCAGCTGCCGGGAGTGCCTGATTTTGCCGCGGGGCCAATTTTTTTGCCGGATTTTGTCGCGTTTAGACGTTAATTTTTCTCAGCAGGGGGCTATGAGCCGGGGTACCTTCGTTTTGCCGAGGGGCAGCCGAAAATTCCGGGCCCCCACTTTGGTCTAGCCAGCTTTAGTCTTTTTTCACCCCGAAGATGGGTCGGACCTGTTCTCTTTCAACTAAAGGGCACATCTCTTCACTTGCTATAGAATAAAAAATTACTGAAATCCACCCATTCGAAGATGAGTTATGAATGATAGAAACAGCTAAAAAGAAATTTTCACGATTATCCGCCTGGCGTTTTCAGTGGAAACTCCGCTCGCACCGCACGCTCTGCTTCAATAAATATTTTTAATATTTAACATCGTCTATAATTAATAAGTTGAAGTATTAAATTCGTTTATTGAAACGGAGCGAGAGAAGCGAACGGAGTTTAAATCAATAACTTTGATAAAGAGTTAATCGGTTTTGATATATTTCGGGTGTATAATATGCTATCATGGGACTCTCGGAAGGCTTAGGGACCTGGATTTTGGACGACAAAATGGTCAATAAGGTTAAATAGCCACATTCGATCCGTTTCCACTCGCTTTGCGAGTTACTAGTTCTAGTTACTGGTCGTTTGTTGACAGGGTACAAACACAAGGGGAAAGAAAATAGTCTACCGTGCCAACAAATACGAGCTTGCGGACAATGGAACGACTTTGACGATCAGCGATCTCGGTCAGAGCGACAAAGGCGAGTACATGTGTGAAGCTCGGAATAAAGTTGCCGCGGTTGAGAAATCCACCGTGTTGACTATTATAAGTAAGTGTGCTACAATTTTGTTTAGTTGAGCGTTCGAGTACGCTCCAGAAATCACCGTCAGTTTTCGAGCGAGTGGTTCACTCGAGATTTCAAAACTATTTAAATTAATAGTAAATTCTATTTTTAGAACAAATTTATTTAGACCGAATTGCAAGCGAGCGACAGTCAGTTTTGGCGGATACTGTAGCTTTAGCTAGATATATATACTGTATCTTCATGCGAAGCGATTCGCGAGCATAAACCGATAAAGTTATTGCTGTTTGTTTGTTCTGATTTGGACTCAAAATCGAGAATGTGGGTTTTCCTCTGCTATGTTTATAATATTGTTTATTTCCTTATCTAGCCGTTTCATATTGGCAACTATATTGCAGTACTCACTTGCTATATTGAGTGGATATTCGGTCGAAATTCCTTGGATGTTCGGTCGAAAATTTTAAATATTGTTCGAACGGCTTTCGAATTTTGATTGAGATGGTGGAAGTCTTTAGTGACCTTCTTAAAATATGCTCGAAGTTGTTTGCGAATAAGTGATTTTTGTGTACCGCTTATATTCGATGTTCGTTGGTTCGAAACGCAACAATAATTCCTGCCGTTCACCGGTTTTTTGTGTTGGGCTAATTTCACACAATCCGTTTGTCATCGTAGATCGCTGGTGAAAATGTTTCGTATTTTGTTTGTTTTATTTTAATATTTGCAGTGAAACCGACGGTGTCAATCGTCCCAGAAACGACTGGAACCACCGAGGGTTCAGCGGTTGCTGTCGCGTGCAACGTGAAAGGGATCGACGCTGTCGTGTCGTGGCATTTCGGGTCGAACGAAGTTGCTAGTTACCCGACGAAGGTAAGGGTTTTCTCTTGTATAATGGGATATTTACAGTCAAGCCGACGGTACCAGTCGTCCCAGAGACAACTGAAACCACCGAGGGTTCAGCGGTTGCTGTCGCGTGCAACGTGAAAGGGATAGACGCTGTCTTGTCGTGGCATTTCGGGTCGAACGAATTTGCTAGTTACCCGACGAAGGTAAGGGTTTTCTCTTGTATTATGGAATATTTACTGTCAAGCCGACGGTGTCAATCGTCCCAAAAACGACTGGAACCACCGAGGGTATGTTTTTAAAACTACTGTTCGCTCGTTGATCGTACATTCTTTGTTTCGGTCCATAGTCTACCTATTTTCTTGATATTGGAGCGAAAGCCTAGCTCAGAAGCCGATTATGTATTAATATGCTAAATCTCACACCGTGAGCGGATAGTTATTGTTCGGTTCGCAGTCACAGTGATTATTACTACTAGAACAATTAATTTGTCATTTTTGCGAACAAAATTATACGTTATTTTACGAAAATTAAATCATTTACGTGGTTGACAATACAGGATCGCTATGACAAGGCTCTTTCAATGGATGACAAACTTAGCATTTGAAATATTGCCGCGATTTTAAATAATTATATTGTCTAGTTATGAGCATATAACGAAATGAAAAAGTGGATTTATTTGCAAAAAGAGTAACAAAAATTATTGACAACAGTGATTTATTTAAAAGTCAGATGAATATCAACAACAGAAACTGGGATGTAGCTTGTCTAATCGCCAAGGTTATGAATTATGATTGTTGAATATCTTATCTAGAGACACCTACACATCATCTATTTTGAGCATTAACTTACAAAATGAGCATAATATCAGACATGTTATTGCTTAAATTATTGAGGAGATTTACCCGCTTATTGTGTGTTTAAGAACTCACAATAATGCAACTGCTTAGAGGATAAAGTGCTCTACAGAATCATAAACACAAATATAGTTAGAGCAGTTTATGCCGAGATATTGCCGTTTATGTGAATGTTAGGTTTCATGGGCACTTTTAAAAATCCTTTTTGAACCAGACCCTGTACCTAAAACAACCACATAGCAAAACATGACATACAGCCTTAAATAGAGCCTTTTTGTCTAAAGCCTAATTTGACTAATATATCTGCATTAGATTCGAGAAACAATCCATAACCTGTTTTGTCTGATCCTATTTTGACCCGACCCAATTCCATTAGCCCCACTTTTACAGCACAAAAAGATTGGAATTCGTTTTCGCGTCTAACTTAAAGACACAAATATAGCGTTTCGTTTAAGTTACCACTCGAGTCAATCCGTCCAGCCGCGAAGTTGAGTTATTCTAGTCAGATCCAAAAACACCAGAAACTGTAACCGTCGAAATTTACCACGCTGACCATTCAGAATTAATTCACTTTTCGAAAATATATATTTCAGGACGAAGCCGGTGATGCGCACGTTTATTATGTGACCAAAGACGCTGATGCCGACGGAAACGCGAAAACAGCCGAACTATCGATTTTAAGCACACGCAAGAATGACACTGGCGTCTATACGTGCCGTGCGTCGAATGTAGCCGGGGAAAATTCTGCCGAAACAACGATTACGATTGAATGTAAGCGGACCCGGTCGTGGTTCAAACATCTCAAGTTCTTAGCATACCGTCAGGTGGCTTAAATAATTGAGAAACGAGTGAAATTGAAATAATAAATTAGTTGGAAGCAGACCTGTTTTTGCTTTCCTTCGGAATATAGCACAAAGGCTGTAGTGAATTGTTTGTCTTAACTATTACACGATTATTTGATATTTATCATGCGTGAGTGAACTTAAGGTGACCTCGCCAACCATCCGACTTTGTCATTACCGATATAGAATCGCAAACCCTTGTTACGGAAAATACGCTTAATTCCATTCGGTTTTGCGCTAACCGAAAATTGGCAAAATCAAATTCAAGTGCCAGAAATTAGACCTTGTGTGCGATTAAATTTTGGTTCTCAAAAATTTGGATAATTTTACTTCAATTTTCGCGGACACGAAATGGTTAGATTTCAATGCCAAACGCTGTGTTCGCGAACAGTTTTACGCCAGATTTCTATTGCCCAAAAAGCGTCCCATAACAAATTTTATGCAAAAATACAAAATAGGATGGTTGGCGGTGTTACATTAAGTTTGCTCCTGCATCAGAATGTAGTGTAACATAGTGGAGATTGTGTGTTGCAGGGGTTAAAAACTTTTAAATAATTACGTCTGTGTATACCTCGGCAACGACTTAACCGATTTTCATGATCTTGGGTTCATTCAAACCGGCATAGTCGATTTACACTGTACATCCCCGAGCGTTTTTCAATTTGGGGTTTGGTTCCGTGGTCGGGGGTCAAAATATGGGGTTTTTACCCCATTTTAGTACACTTCACGGAAGCAAGGTTATTTTTATATTAACTTTCGAATTTTTTCTTAGGTTGGTTTTATTTCATAGTAAAATGTTAAATGCCTAAACTTCTTTTTTGTCTTTCATTTAAGGCTCCGGTTCTGGAGTTATGGGGTTTGAGGTATGGCACCCTCGTGGTTCCTCGAATTTGTTCTGACGTTCTGGGCGGCTTAAAAGTTTTACTTAGGATGTGTCGGGCATGGGAAACTCATTGCCGGTGTTGGTTTTGCTGTACGACCCATGGTGCCATGGTACGGGTGTATGGCGCCACCAAGGTTCAGGGCCAGACAGCAAAGCGAGTGTTTTACCTCATTTTAGTACCTTCACGGAAGCAAGATTATTTTTATCTTCACTTTCAATTTTTTTATGTGGTTGGTTTTATTTCATAGTAAAATGATAAATGCCGATGCCTCTTTTTTGTTTTTCGATTAAGGCTCCGGTTCAATGGGTTTGAGGAATGACGTCCTCGAAATTGTTCTGACGTCCTGGGTGGCTTTAAAGTTTTGCTTGGGGGTTTCGGGCATGGGAAACTCATTGCCGGTGTTGATTTTACTTTGCGACCTATGGTTCGATCCGTACTACAGTATGGCGCCTGCATGGTTTATCGACCAAAGTTCCTGATTTTATTGTGACATCCTGGGAGGCTGATAGCTCGCACTTGGGAGTTTTCGGGTATGTGAAACTCATTGCCGGTGTTAGTTTGTGTTCTAACGTGTGCGGTATTTCATTGCTTTGTTTGTAATATATTTCTCGTTATATTATTATAATTTACTAAGTCAAATGTGTTTAACGACTATTTGTGCCGGCTTCTGCAAGCGACCAAAATTATACCTGCTGGAACTGCCAGTACTGTAGTTTTGCTTCATCAGGGGTCTTAAGCGCAATGACTTTGTCGAAAGAGCCAAAATTTACTCTATGAAACATTTACTCCGTTGAAGGCGTAAAATACTTACTATGGATCGTCTAGTCGGGGTACCGGTATTCTTATTAGCAGAAACTGTTTATGGTTTGGCTATTAATTCGTATGTATGGCTTAAGTTCAGTTAATTCAAAATTTAGTTTGGTCAGATATGCCACCTAAAATTTGTTCTAGAAATGGGACATCGTCTTGGATTTCATCTGTTAGTTGACCCTGATGAGGTTTTATAAAACTCACGACTACATCATTTTGTCACTTTATCTTTGAGTATACTATTTAAAGGTATAACGTGTCTCCCTACGTTTGCTAATTAAGTTATTTGTGTTTAGAAATTACTTTAGATTTCGTATAATTTCAAAAATAACTGATCTGAAAGTTCTGATGAAATAGCAATGGCTGTAATATCGGGGCTTTGGTTGTATCGATGTAAAATTTTCATTCAAAACTAGCTGAATTCGGAGGTTCTTAGCTAGGCTAAAAGACTTAGCATGCGCCAGAAATGAGCATTGCTCTACGTTTGTTTGAATAATTTAGCATTTTGTTCGAGAGCTGTTCGATATTCATTCGTTCTGTTTTAGACATCGCTGGCGAGTAAAGTATTTTCGATCGTGTGATGTAAGCTTATTTATTCTTGAACAACACTTGTACGCTTTTCGAACAGCTCTCGAACAAACAGTGTAGAGAAGCGCCAAAATTTTGAATTTAGCAAACGAACTTCGATCGAACATCGAACGAACAGTACTCATTTCTGGCTAGTATTGTAATTATAGCCCAAAACAAATAATTGCACATTTTCCTGGTCTAGATATTCATTAATCAGCTCCATTACATTATTTGCATATTTTAGACTCACCGGCAATCGTTGAGTTCATTGCGATTGACGGTAATACGCGTGAAATCCCAGGCGGAAGTGTGGAGCTGAGCTGCTCGGTGTCGGCAGTTCCGGACGCCAGCGTCTCGTTTTTCAACGTGGACACGGGACTCGATGCCCAAGCGAACGATCGTATTACAATAACAACGGGCGCTGGAAATCCGGCTGTCGCACGAATTAAAGTGAGTTTAAGTGTAGTTTTTCAATTTTCTGTCGTAAAAATGGGTCGTACCCATGTTCTGGTAGTTAGACGTGGGACTACTAGGTTAGGATTGGCGTAATGTCGAGCGACGGATATTATAGTTAACCTCCGTCAAGACGTAGCAAAAAAAGCGCTCAGTAGTTTGCGAGGGCTCCTGGGAGGGGGAGAGAAAATTGGGTTTCCCTAGCTCTGTAAAGACGTCACAAAACACTATAAACGATAGATTCATAGCTAATATTTAATAAATGCATAGCGTAATCTGACGACTCATTGCAATTTTAGTACTTTTTAGCAGGTTTTTGAGCTCCGCTTGGAAAAGTTCCTATATTCTTTCGGCTCCGTAGAGGATAATGTCTTTTGGTTTTGAGGTATGTTGGAAATTTAGCCAAGAAAGAATGAATTAGGATGAAACAACGCTGCAAAAAATAGTTTGCAATAAAAGTGGGAGTACTTCAGATCGTATAATCCTTTTCAAACTAAAATATTGATAGATTTCATTTTGAAGTTCACTGTGTTAAATCTATAGCAAATTTGTTTGAAATCAGTAAGGAAAAATTACATTGCTATGAAATGTATATAATATATTGTTCTGTGATGCTATTAACTAATTAGTTGTGAGTGGAAGTTTTATTGAATTTTGTTCTATTTTAGTTCCTTTCTCTTGAGAACGAGGATTTTGGCAAATGGAATTGTCGTGCGACAAACAGCCGTGGCAGTGTCGACCACGAGACTCCGATTACGATCGTTAAAGTTGGTAAGGCCATTGTTTTGGCTAAGGTGTAGTCTCTTTTTTGATTTTTTCTCTTAAGAACGAGGATTGTGGTAAATGGAATTGTCGCGCGACAAACAGCCGTGGCAGTGTCGACCACGAGACTCCGATTACGATCGTTAAAGTTGGTAAGGCCATTGTTTTGGCTAAGGTGTAGTCTCTTTTTTGATTTTTTCTCTTAAGAACGAGAATTGTGGTAAATGGAATTGTCGCGCGACAAACAGCCGTGGCAGTGTCGACCACGAGACTCCGATTACGATCGTTAAAGTTGGTAAGGCCATGGTTTTGGCTAAGGTGTAGTCTCTTTTTTGATTTTTTCTCTTAAGAACGAGGATTGTGGTAAATGGAATTGTCGCGCGACAAACAGCCGTGGCAGTGTCGACCACGAGACTCCGATTACGATCGTTAAAGTTGGTAAGGCCATTGTTTTGGCTAAGGTGTAGTCTCTTTTTTGATTTTTTCTCTTAAGAACGAGGGTTGTGGTAAATGGAATTGTCGCGTGACAAACAACCGTGGCAGTGTCGACCACGAGACTCCGATTACGATCGTTAAAGTTGGTAAGGCCATTGTTTTGGCTAAGGTGTAGTCTCGTTTTTGATTTTTCTCTTAAGAACGAGGATTTCGGCAAATGGAATTCGAAACAAACAGACAGCGACTGTGACAAACAGTCGTGGCAATGTCGACCAGTAGACTCTGATAACGATTGTTATTATTATTATATGCTTTAAGTGGAGCCAGATCTTATACCAGTGCCTTCATCATTATGGGGGTGGCTTATTCACTCTGTGTGTGTAGGAGGGGCAGGGTTGGGATCCCTACAAGTCGACCTTCCACTCCCATAACCCGATTCAGCCCCACTGCCCCCACCCCACAAGTCGGCTTCAGCCCAAAATTGAACCCCCACCATGGGGCAGCCTCCGGCTCATGAAAAATATACAAAAATTCGAAAAAAATTACGTAAAAATGATCTTTTCCTGATGTCTTCTGACAGTGTGATAACTTAGCAAAAGCTTTAACTTTATCTGACTTATCAGACATATTAATTACTCTGTTTAATAAAAGAAAAATAACGGCAAATACCATAATTAATGTTCAACCAGTTGTCAAAGAAGTATACACGGGAGTCTGAGTACATTATGATGAAATCTTCTAGAACCATTTTTGTTCGAGAATTTTATGTTGAGCCTGGCGCAGCCGCCTATCGCGAATGGGGTATGACCCCTGATTTTGTTTACGCTTATGTTTGACAAGTCCCTCCTCGCCCATCAATAAGGCTAGCCTCGCTCGTGCTGTCCCCCCACATTTTCCGGCCCTGCGGCGAAGCCAGTTCTTTTTGGTAAAATAAATGAAGGAAGAAACATGAACCTGAGGATGTGAACTTTATGACCTAATATGATCCAGACGATATGGACTATATGACTTAATGTGACCCTGAGGATGTGTACTTTATGACCTAATATGACCCTGAGGATGTGCCTTTATGACATTATATGACCCTGAAGATGTGAACTTTATGACCTAATATGATCCTGAGTATGTGGACTTTATGACCTAATATGATACTGAGGATGTGGACTTTACGACATAATATGATTCTGAGTATGTGGACTTTATGACCTAATACGATGCTGAGGATGTGGACTTTATGACCTAATATGGCCCTGACCATGTGAACTTTATGACCTAATGATCCTGATTATATGGACTTTATGAAATATGGTCCTGACGATGTGGAATTTATGACCCAATATGGTTCTGAGGATGTGAATTTTATGAGCTAATATGAGAGCGATTATATAGTTTGACTATCTGCTTCGAAACCGCGCGCTGTACCACCATACAACAACTGCAGGTACCGGAAAATGCACGGCATCAAACTGCAGCACAGGCCCGAGCCAACTGTCACAGTTTGACCGAAGGACAAGCGAACCACATTTTCTTGTTAGCTTTAAACTACTGGGTTTTCAGTCTATAGTAGCATTACCATTGAGAACTCGGCTTTATTTTAGAGCATTCAGGCAATAAATAGTTATAAATATTATTCTTTACTTTCAGTCAAACCATCGAATCTTGAGCAGAACCCTGTGTTGTCAAAGGCGATGGCCTCGTATGCAGTTTTTGAGCTCGGTCAATGGACCTCGGCCGTCGTTGACGATGCACTTGCGCCGGACGAGATTTTTATCAAGTTCGGCCGAACGTCGGCAATTTATAAAGTCGCTCAACAGCCTGATTGGAGCCAAGCGACGGTGCAGAGAGCTAAATGGGGTAAGTAATTATTGCAACCGTGGCATCATCAAAATCGTTTGAACTTTATTATGACCATGGGCACTTATACGGTTTGACTTAGAAGGATATTTGACGGAGGCAAGACGAGCCACCGAAGGTGGCGAGTCGCAGCCGGAGGCGTACATTTAACTTTATATATATCAATATACTAGACGCAAAATTTCAATTTTCTCTGTGACTTTTTTTTGTTTGTCACAGACAGGTCTGCAGGTTGAACGCCTGGGCCGATTTTAGAAATTTTTTTTCTTCGTGTTGCATATTCTCTTGCGGAGTGCCCTTTCATTGAGCACTTTTTTCTACGAAAATTGCTTTGTACTCAAAATTAAGTAAATGTTGCTTAAACTTAGGATTTTTGCCATTTTTTTAGCTTTTTCACCGCATCTCGACAACCGTTCGTGCTATTTCGGCGATTTTTTTACATAAAATGTATTTTCACGTTTTCTAAACAGCTGTATATAGCTGATTGACGTATTTCATCTCTTTCCTTAAAAATTAAGCAAATTCTCTTAAAATTGACTTAGGGAAACCTAAGTTCATCATATCTCGACAACCGATTCATAGTTTTTAACTTTGGTATTACATAAAAAGATGATAGTGTTTGTCACATTTTGAGCCTATAACGCTTGCTACTCAAACACTAACAGAATAACACTTGTCATTTTGAATAGTTCAAATTATACGTATCGTTCATAGTCAAATTCGAACATTATTTTACAGAATAAATTCAGTTTCTTAAAATTGTTTTCATGGTGAAAATTCGAAGGTGAGGTGTAGCTACTCGATTTAAATGAGTATGTTACTTTTAAACTGTTACCAAAAATGTTAGAAATTCCACAAGCTGTATGCACTATTCACGCCGTTGTTAACCACCATGCCTCCGTCACCCACGTTTACGTGTTACTAGTATTAGGTGGTGGGATAATGTCTGCCAAATCCAACAAATCGTAAAGTTGCAATGACGCAATACTGCATTGATACTGGATTAGCCGCGGGGGGTTTAGCTTCCTTATTCCTTAGTGGGTAAGACCACGAGGCAATATCTAAGGTTTGACTATTCTACATTGGGGCATGTGGGCCTTGTATTAGGTGGTGGGATAATGTCTGCCAAATCCAACAAATCGTAAAGTTGCAATGACGCAATACCACATTGATGCTGGATTAGCCGCGGGGGGTTTAGCTTCCATATTCCTTAGTGGGTAAGACCACGAGGCAATATCTAAGGTTTGACTATTCTACATTGGGGCATGTGGGCCTTGTATTAGGTGGTGGGATAATGTCTGCCAAATCCAACAAATCGTAAAGTTGCAATGACGCAATACCACATTGATGCTGGATTGGCCACGGGGGGTTTAGCTTCCTTATTCCTTAGTGGGTAAGACCACGAGGCAATATCTAAGGTTTGACTATTCTACATTGGGGCATGTGGGCCTTGAAAAAAGGAACAAGCTCGGTTCAGTCGTCCCAAAATTTTCCCAAGAATATAGTTTGTAGTTGCTTTATTCGCGCAAAGCCTTACTGTAAAGGTGCCATAAGCTCGAAATATATCGGATAAATGCCAAAGGTACTGTGAAAATCTAAACCAAATGAAATCGCAGTGGATCGAAATTTTATAAATTCAACAGTTACTCATTAATTTGCCCCAAAATAGAAATCGATCCAAATTTCGATCTATTATTTTGCACTTATTTCTGGCCTTGACTACAACTACAGCCACGGACAAAAATAAATACGTAAAACCGAACCCGAACGAGCGTTAGAACAAAATTTGGCGTATTTTAGAAACAGTTTTTAATCGTTCATTTGTAAAAGAACATTGCTGCGTTTGTTTTTGTGCATTTATTTCTGTCCGTTACTGTATTAAATTATCTAGGCTCGAGCGTCGTATAGCTCATATGTTTTGCCTGATTGCGGTCCTTTTAGTGCCACGCCAAATTATCGAAGAATTATTATAAAAAAGACTGAGTACATTCTCAAATCTAATAAATCTGACCGAAATCTCCCGCTACGTTTACTGTTAGTATTGATTTGTGCCGAATATAATATCATTAACATTAATTATGATAAAAATTAGTAAAAATACCATAATAAATTACTGTTTCGGGGTTTTTAATGATCTGACTGTTGTATTTTAATGATATTTTGGCTGTCTATGAAATTTTTCTGGTGTCTCGACACGGCCAAAATTTTGGACGGGGACTTTGAGCTGACCCCCAGTTGCAACCTGAGGGAACTGGAAATACCGGGGGATTTACCCCAACGAACTTTAGGGACGGGCTGGCAACCATGTCCCCGAGGGCAACTGTGGGGTTATAATAGCATTTTGTTAGTGTTTTTCACGCATTTGCAACATTTTTGTCGTTTTGTAGCATATTTATTATTTACCGGATGAAAACGCCTATTCATACTTATTTATTTGGTCGAGCTTTATTTTATTGAGGTTTTTGTTCTGAATAGTCGAAATATAAGCAGTAGTATTGAATTTTGCGATGATAGTTTTTCGTAGAACGATCAATTTGATGTCATCTCAAAATACCTGGAGAAGCCCAAAATTTGCTTGGGATGTATAACCTTGGCGAACATCCGAAATCCGCGATAGAGCTCGGCAAATTTCCCCTTCATTGGCCAGTTTTTTTGCCAAATGTGTTTTTGCTTCTTTTCTAGAATCTGGACAGCCGACAAAGCTGCGTCAGCTGGAATCGGACACCGACTACACGGCGCGATTTTCGGCGCGGAATAAGGCCGGAACTTCGAATAACGAGTCGGCAGCGATTAATTTTACGACGTCACACGCTACTGGTAAGTTTTCGTTTTTGTAACAGACCGTAAACCAGTCCAAAGGGCCCAACCGCTTTACAAATATTTAACGTAACGTAGCAGATGAAGCATTTAACCCGCTGAGTGTTCCTGAGATTTTGTTCGTTGGATTATCCAAATTCTTCCCGTGATGCCAGATCTTAGCATTGTGTTAAAATTTCGTGGTTGCATAGCTATTCCTCATATGCCTGTTTTACTCGTACGAAAAGGAACGCACATACTGTACTCGCCAGAAATGACTATCGCTCACTCGAAATTCCTCGCTCCTGACTCATATTAAGCGTAATACTGATCAAAACCTCGGGAAGTTACTCGCTTGAGATACAAGTCGTTTCTGGGGAGTACTTTATGATCTTAATTTTTTTACCATGTAGCTGTAATTGATAGTGATTTTGCCAAAGTGCAGTACTCGCCAAAAGTGACCGTCGCATTTCGAGCGAGTGGCTCGCTCGAGATTTCGAAACTATTTAAATTAATAGGAAATTCTATTTTTAGAACAAATTTATTTTGAGCGTGTCGCGAGCGACAGTCATTTTTGGCGGGTACTGTAGCTGTGTCCTACGATCATTACTAATCGTTCATGTTAGCAATAATTTCTTATAGATTCATCCGTTATTGATCTTAGTTGCTTATTCAGCAGTAAACGCTTTGCTTATAGCAGTTGCTAAAGCAACGCTCCAGAATGGATGTGTTACATTCAGACCTCCTTCACCATTGTTACTTGTTGTGTGTGTCTAAACCAGAAGATATTTTCGGTATTTCCTACTACCGTTGTTAGGAGCGCCTTTTATAATTTATTTTAACCATCGTATTTAGAGCGCTTGTGTAAGGTAAAAACAAGCTATAACACGACGAAGTTTGAAAAATCGCTATTTCTGGCAAAGGGTTGACGAACCACATTCCCACAGCGATCCAAGGAGTGGTCCCACAAAAATTCACAGTCAGCGAAGTTCTAGATCTGCATTTTTCGATGCCAAGTCTGTGTCGCTACATGTGGGCCGCGAACCAGTATGGCCAGATTTGGTAAAGAACCTTTAGAAACCTGTTTTTGCTGTTTTGAATGGGAAGGTGAAGTAGGAGCTGTTCGTGAAGTGGCACATCGACATCACGTTTGTTATCGATGAAAAAATATTTGTCAAAATCCATTCATCCGAAAATGAGTTACGAATGACAACGACAGACAAAAGGAAATTGTGAAAATTTTCGCCCATCGCTCACAATGGAAACTCTGCTCCGTTTTCAATTATTTTTATTGTTTTCAGTGCCGGAAACTCCGCGATTTATCGAAGATGACTGGTCGACAGACGATGTCGGGCAAAAATATCTCAAATGTCCCGACACAACGCAATGCCGTTTGCGATGGACGGAGCCGGAAAATATGGGAAAGCGTATATCGAACTATGAGTTACGATTTCTTAAGGTTAGTCTCGAGTTTTGTATCTTTTTTGTTACTTTAGACTCAGATTATCAATTTGCTTTGGGCCACGATAGAAATCTTCTTCCGTTTAGTTTACAGTTTTTCTATTGTTTTGATTTTTTTATGTGGACGTATCACCTCTGGTAAAAATATCGAGAATTAAGTAAAATAGGTACGTGAAATACATAATTTCTGACAGGTTGGTTGGTTGATTACTGAGAATCATTTGTACTTTTGAACGTTTTTCGATCTGTTCTGTGCTAATCGTTTTGTAATTATGAACCACTTACTCGGACTGGCATTAAGTAGTCTCGTGTCAATATTCAAGTCTAACTTCAAGTCTAAATTTTAGACAGTTCGCAATCCGGACGACGCCTCCTTTACAAAGTATGATGGTGCCGAATATGAAACAGAAATATTTTCCGGAAGCCCAGCTGCCGACCCTAAAGACCCAGCGATGAACGTCGTCACCGTCGATGATGTAAGAACACAATTTGGATTAGACAAGCGTCAATGGTATCGTGTCGAAATATACGCCCGAAATTCGATCGGACTGTCGGAGCCGACAAACCCGGAGCGATATTTTGAAACATCGCACTACGGTAAGTCTTGCATCCGACCTTTAGAACGAAAAGTCTTGGCTTGGCTTGGCATGAGTTAGAATCCCCATCTCTGTTATGCCTGTCCTGATATGTGTTGTAACTAATCATGTTGTCATTGTGGTTTTTAAAATTTTTTTTATTCGGTCGTTTAGGTACATTTTATTAATAATTATGGAAACATGGCCTGGAATACCATTCCATACCCAAAATGCCATTGGTAGTGCCGGGTTATGGCATTTGGCGACAAGCTGAACAGTGCTAGCCATACTTTCTGTCAGAATCGCTCTTTCCTATTTACGGATCAAGCTGGGAGCCGTTATAAAGCCAATACTTTCATATCGAAACATTGTGTGGAGTTCGATGCCGTACCGAAAATACTATCGGTAGCGTCGGATTATGGCATTTGGCGACAAGCTGAACAGTCCTAGCCGCAATTTCTGTCTAAATCGCTCTTTCCTATTTACGAATCAAGCTCGGAGCCGTTATAAAGCCAATACCTTCGTATCCGGTTGTAACTGTAATCAAAACGTAGCGAAGATTGTGTGTTGAAGGGATGAAATCTTTTGAATTCCGTGTGTGTATGTGTGTGATCGGCTATAACTGAGGAACGACTTAACCGATTTCTTGGGCTTATTCGAACCGGCATAGTCGATTTAACATGTACATGCCCGATCGTTTTTTGATTCGAGGTCTGGTTCCGGGGTCAGGAGTCAAAATGTTTTAGTACCCTTCACGAACGCAAAGTTATTTATATCTTAACTTTCAATTTTTTCTCTGGTTGGTTTTATTTCAATAATTGTAAAATGATAAATGCCGATGCCTCTTTTTTGTTTTTAAATTAATGCTCCGGTTCTGCATTTATGGGGTTTGAGGTACGGGTGGTATGGCACCCATATGGTTCCGGGATCCAAAATTTGAAAATTTCTTCTGACGTCCTGGGCTTCTGAAAAGTTTCACTTGGGGCTTTTCGGGCATGGCAAACTCATTGCCGGTATTGATTTTGTTTTGCGACCCATGGGTACGGGGGTATGGCACCCCTATGGTTCATCGACCCAAAATTCCCAATTTTGTTGTGACGTCCTGGGAGGCAGATAGCTTGGACTTGGGGGTTTTTGGACATGGGAAACTTATTGCCGGTGTTAGTTTTTTCTAACTTGTGCGGCATTGTGTGATATTCACATATATCATATCGACGTATGTTATCAAGAGCTGACTGGCTATGCATGCAAACGGCGTAAGTGTACCTATGCTTCACTACGTTCTGCTATCTCGATAGAGTCACTAGTTACTCTGGAGGATCGAATAATTTTAATGCAGGCACGGGTTGAGTCTGCTAGCCTGGGAACCGTTGCGGTTGTTTAAACATTGTATAGTTAATTTCCGACTCGAGAAGTGCTACGCCGGACGATCGAATAATATTATTATTTTAATGCCGTCACGGTCGGGTCTGCTTGTCTCGTAATCGTGCAGTTGTTTAAACCTTGTATAATCACTTTCCGACTGGAGAAGTGCTACTACGGACGATCGAATAATAATTATTTTAGTGCCGGCACGGGTCGGGTCTGCTCGGTTGGGAACCGGTGCGGTTGTTGCAATCGTGTTCATCGTTATCATTGTCGTGGTTGTTATTGTCGACGGCGCATGCTATTATCTAAACCAGTGTGGCCTCATTATGTGCATTGCGGTTCACTTTTTCGGTAAAGAACCTCCCGAGTCCGAAAGCGGAGCGGACGGAAGTGATGCTGCGCTGGAAGAAGCGAAAGTTGCCGCCGGGTAAATACATTGTTGAAGTATTGATTGATTAACTTCAAAATTTTATTCGAAACGAGGTTGAATTTTGTTCGAGACGTGCTTGAAATTTTGGCGAGCTTTTTTAATCCGTTCGAGGCTTGTTCGAGATTAAACACATTTTGTTCAATGTATTTTCGATGCTGGTTCGTTCGAAAGGTGACACTTATTTCTGGTGAATACTGTAGCTAGCAACACTGGTGGAGCGACGGAATGCATTACAGTGAGGATAAGAAGCCTTCGTTGGGATTAATATCAGAACATTTTTATCGTCCAAATTTTCAAAATATGTTATATTGACTGCAATAAGCAAGAAATGACTAAAAAATAAAGCAAAAATTCAGGGATATAAACAAATTTCGTAAACAAACGATGGCGTATTTGAAATTTGTACTATAATTATTGTGTTTTTCTCACTGTCTAACTTAAATAACTTAATGTAGCTTCGAAGGACATTAGCTGTTGTAGCGTTTGAAAATGTTTGGTTTCAGAAAATATTACTCCTTTCTTACGATTTTTTCGCCATTGCATGAACGTCAGTGACTGTGAATAGCAATTTGTGCGCTTCCCTGGGACTTGATGTTTGGCTTAAGATGAAATTTTTCAACTAGAAAAAACGGATGGAACCACAAAAGAATTTAATCAACAGTGTGCCGATGCGAACGTTTAGCGGCTTTTGACTCACATTATGTTTACAAAATGTTATCGTTACTCATGCTAAATAAACAATTACACATCAACTCTGAGTACCATATTTAATTTTGGAAAAAACTGTAATTTTATAATTCCTGTCAGCAAAAATTTCGACGGCCTGGACCGCTCGGCGGTCCAGACCTCAACCGATCCGGACTGACAAGTTTTAAAATTGGTACTGGACCAGTCCGCGGCCATTTGTACTTTATTATTGATGTTGTTGTCGTTGCAGACAAGAAACTCAGAAGGAAAAACTCCTTACGGGTGAAGACAATTCAGCGCTGAAAGCCTGCTCGGGCGAGCTCGAACCCGAAGACAAAGAGCAACAAAACGATATCATGTCGAATCAGCCGACAGCTCCGATCACAATTGTTAGCGAGCAAACGCCGATGATTAAGTAAGCGACCACAAGAATATTATTGTTTTATTTGGACAAAAATTTAGATTCATAGGGCATTGTTGGGAACTCAGGGACAAAAGGGCCTGAAGGTACTGGTCAGAGTCAACAGTTAAATTATATATTGCATCGATGTCAGAAGAGCAACTGTTACGGATAGAAAATGTAACTAGATTGTTGATTTGTGAGTAGTCTTATGAAAGGTGTGGCATAGTTGAGAGGTTCGTGGGACCATGTATTCATCTTCCGGGGAGGGGGGTGGAATATCATAATGTTTTTTGGGAACGGGAAACTGTTTTAGGTTATAATACAGTGTTTTAGCAATAGAAATAGTACTGAGTAATGCTTCAAAACACTTAATGTGCGGTCAATATGGATTTAGGGGCTTTAATAGTAATGATGGAATTTGTTAAGCTGGAGGTTTTGGGGGAAAATTCCCTGCTTCCGCCACTATGACCATGCTTTACGAATGACAGTAATTAAACAGCTCCCATTTTGACGAAGGATTTGCGTTTATTTGTACGTGGTGCAGTTGCCCATCCGCTGTTGGTACAAAACTGATTTCTGTTGTTTTCAATGTATTGACATTAAAATGTCGGCAAACAGTTTTCTCTTCGTTCGAAATCTTTGCACTATGTGTACCTTTTGGAACTTTTTAGGAAGTGTATTGATGCGGTGACCAACGACTGTAGTAGTTGGGCTTGCACGGAAATATGTGAAAATACATTTACATTACATAATTTTGGCTCATGTGTTGCAGTTTTGATAGTTATAACCCGGGCCCTATTTTGCCAAGAGAAAAATGGTTAAAAATCGTACCAGAAATGTTGCCAAAACGCTTCTGATAGAGAGAAAAAGCTATTTTGAAGCAAATTTTGACAAAATTTGCGAAATTTCCGGCTTCAGAAAGGAATTTTAGTACAACTTTTGATTAAATTTTATGTTCTTTGGAAACAAAAAATATGCCAATAGGCAATGAATCGAGGGGTGACCAAAATTTTGCCAGGGGGCACGAACCGTGGGGTACATATGTTTTGAACCAGGGGAACCGAAATATGCCAGGGTACCCCCACCCCACCCCAATTTGGAGAGCCCGGATACATATATAAATCACACACTCTGAACCTTGCCCCTGGTGCCGCCATAATTTTCCACTCTCACAATATATAGTGGCGTGATAATATTATAGTAAAATTTATATGAAAGTATGTGCAAGTTGGCTGGCGAATTATTAGGCAAAGCACTGTAACCGCCTGGGATTATAATCAAGAAGTTCACAGACAAAAGTATGTGCACAGAAATTGCCTCAGTCCGGGTTTATACGAAATCGCTTCCATCCGCGTCCACACGAAATTTCGTCCGTCCGCGTTCATACGAAATTGCGTCCGTCCGCTTTCATACAAAATTGCGTCCGTCCGCGTCCATACACAATTGCATTCTTCCACGTCCATACGTCCTTCCGTGTCCACAAGAAACTGTGTCCGTCCGCATCCACAAGAATTTGCGTGCGTCCGCGTCCACACGAAATTGTGTCCGCTCGCGTTCAGATGCAATTTCGCCCGTCCGCATTTAGGCGAATAGACGAAATTGCGTTTATCCGCTTCCAAACGAAATTTCTTCGGTTCGCATCTGCAATTACATTTGCATGTAACTGTATGTATTTGCCAAAAAGTAGGAGCATTCCTTTGTATTTCTACGTGTCTGACTTTCGGCACAGGAACTTATTGTTTAAGCATGGGTTTCCAATGTTTTATCCAGTATTTTAACAGCTACTGAACGATACCGCTTTATTAGCCTGAAGTCACGGACAACACTAAGTGCACAGCGCATGGACGCATACTTACGAAATTTGTTTGAACGCATACTTGAGCAACTTCGTCTGAACGCGAACGGACGCAATTTTATGTGGACGGGGTCGCACGCAATTTCCACTGGATACAGAATATGAAGTTTCGTCTGGACACCTTTTGACGTAAATGCGTTATTTATTTTGCACTTGTCCGCCAGTTCGATATCATCTGGCATCCCCATTTGGACATGATTTTCGAGCTTGCCCATGGATTTCGGCGGCTTCCCAGGTACGAACGCTTTGGCTTCCCCCAGTTCTATCTCGAGGTATTTTAGGTGACATCAAAAATGGCCCGTCTTAAGAAAAAACGGTCATAACAAAATTCAGTATTTCCACTATTCATGATAAAATATCAAATATAATGACGATCGCATTTTCAGTAGGTAAACAATAAATATGCAACAAAACGATAGAATGTTGCTTCAAAAATAGGAAAATTCCTATATAAAACCTAGCAGTGACCTGTTTGGTACGGTTTTCCCTCAGGTGGCAGCTGCCGCTCAAACGCATACCCACATGTAAAAAATTTGGTCCTATGGAGAGGCAAGATTATATCGCTGCTCATTACTAAACACTACTTACCATTCTCGCCAGATCTAACGAAATGGTTGTTGAGTGAATGAAAAACAAAAAATGCCATGTTAGCTGAAAAGAAACACCGAGCGAACATTGAAACGACGTCGAGTTAGCAGCAACCGAAAGTAGAGAGCAGTCAAAGAAGAACGAGCTGGCGCAAACGAACAATGATCGAGCGAGCAGCGAACGAACACAGAGACATCGAAAGAACGTCGAGCGAGCAGCGAAAGAACGTCGAGGGAACAGCTGACAAACATGGAACGACCAGCGAACGAACACAGAGAGCAGCGAAAGGACGTCGAGCGAGCAGCGAAAGAACGTCGAGGGAACAGCTAACTGACAAACATGGAACGACCAGCGAACGAACACAGAGAGCAGCGAAAGAATGTCGAGCGGGCAGCGAACTGACAAACATGGAACAACCAGCGAACGAACACAGAGACAGCGAAAGAACGTCGAGCGAGCAGCGAAAGAACGTCGAGGGAACAGCTAATTGACAAACATGGAACAACCAGCG
>JASANE010007427.1:0-11216 GCA_030248225.1 Trileptium ribeirensis | reverse complement strand
TTGCTAAATTGGTGCAATTGGACACTGGTCTTGATTCTCAAGTTCGCGGTAATGATCTGGTTCGGGCATTAAACACTGATCTTGCTTCAAACAGTCACACTATTTATTTTCTGAAAAAATGAAATTTATCAATTGAATTTTCTACCATTTTTCGTTTTGTTTGATTGTTCATTGGTACGAAATGTTAATAAATGGTTCAAAACGTCTCTGAAATGTGAGAAAAGTTCAGAAACTGTAATACGAGATGAATGTGACAGTCTCAAATTTCGCGTATAACTAAAATATACAGGATCTCGATGAGCTGAGCGAAAAGATATCAACAGCGACTGCAGCATCTAAAGATTTTGAAACAATCTGCGTTATCAATAGTGACACACAAAGTGACATTGAATACGAAGAGCTTGAAAAAGGTTTGGTTGGCCTTGAAAGCACTATTGTTAAAAGATGCTCATCGAATTGAGTGTCAATCTAAAACAGGAAAAAATTCTGATTGACATATTTTTACCTATTTAATTAGTTATTCAGGAAGCTGAGAGAAATGAAGGTGGCGTCCGTGCGGCGAGTCCTAAATCAGCGGTATTGCAGAGTTCTAAATTCGGCTTTCCAAATTTAAGGTACTACAGAGAAACAAATCATGGCCCGGCAATTAAATGCTGAACCGGATTTTGTCACATAGCAAAGCCGTGAGATCCTTTATTTCTTCCAACGATGTAAAAAGATTTCAATTTAAGGACTCTGTGTTTCACAAAATAAACGCGTTTACAGTGGCAGACACGATTTATACGTGTAGGTAGTATAAGGCTGTAAACCTTATTTATAGGTACCATGGCATAAAGCTCAATAATTTTACCCACATATCTCTAGGTACTCGAATCGCAAGTTGTAATTGTAGTAGTTCTATCTCAACATCATGTGAAAGCATTTTTTCACTAGAATACGAAAAAATATTATTCAGGATTTTGTAGGACTAAAACATTGTGAAAATGCTGAAAAATAAATGTGGCCCATCCCGTTCACCCCGCCTCCCGCCTATTACTGAAATCGCGCGTAAATGTTGGCAATTTTAATAAAATTTTAGCGATTTTAGTTATTTCAGCAATTTTTTTCAGGCAAAATTTGTGAGTCAATCGATTTTAATAAGTTTAAAATTAGTATATTGAGAGCAAACTTTGCAATCTTTTCGATAAACTTTAAAACTAAGTCAATCTATATCAAGTTAAACATATAACTGATGTGCATCGAACTGGCATCATATAAACGTTTTAAAACAATGATGAAACGTCGAGTTATGCGGCGTTCACGTTATAATGTCCCCAATGTTTGGAACCTATGTACACCGCACAGTGTCAGGCAGACTGTTGACAACACGGTGTCTTAGACACGCCCATGTTTTTAATAAATTTTTTCAAAGGTAGCTACTTACGCGTATTACCACTTCTCGACAGTGTCACGTCGAGTTATGAAACGTCGAGTTATGCGGCGTTCACGTCATAATGTCCCCAATGTTTGGAACCTATGTACACCGCACAGTGTCAGGCAGACTGTTGACAACACGGTGTCTTAGACACGCCCATGTTTTTAATAAATTTTTTCAAAGGTAGCTACTTACGCGTATTACCACTTCTCGGCAGTGTCAGGCACACCGTGTCTTCTGGCTGTTTTATTGACAGTGTTCGGAATTACTTGAGCAATGTTCAAATGGGCAAGATACAAATATCGAGAATTTAGAGAAAACTACACAGCAGACTAATAAACCACATTAGCTACAGACGGTGTCCGTTATAGTTAATTCGCGCAAAGTTGGTAGCTAAGGGTGTGTCCGACACTGTCAAGAAAAAATGTAGCAGCTAAGGGTATGCCGTACACCCTCGGCAATTGATTTACATTATGAATGTCACCTGGACGGACTATACGGTAGGGTCACGACAACAGAGGGTCAAAAGTTCCAAACGGCGGGGACATTATAATGTGAACGCCGCATTAAGTTAACTATGCGTTTTGATGTCGAATCAATGCTTTACTTACCAAATTTTACGTGTACGGAGCTGTGAAAAAAATTCAAGATATAATATCCGGCTATACTGCCTATCGTAAATTTTTTTCGTGGGCCTGCAGCTGGATAAACATGTGGCAGACTGTTAACAGACTGTGACATGGGCGAGTGCCTTCCGTTTTCTTGGGTTAGCCAATGTTTGTTCTCTGTTTTAGCATTTATTGAATATTTTCACTATAGTTGCGGATTTCGCTACCGAGCAGATTCAATATTTGTAGGCATAATTGATGTAAAAGCTGTTTTACGTAGAAGCGATCCAACAGTGGACTGTTCGCTAATTAAACAGTGATTACTGGATTAGTCAAAAAACCGAATTATTTGAAACAACGCAGTGATGATGTAACGTTCAATAGGGACATATAAAGCCGGTATATTAGGTGAGCGTTTTACATTCACAAATAGCTAACTTAAGGGTTAAATAAAGAAAGTTTGGTTTCCATATTATACAATTATAGTGAAATTTTTCCACTCAAATTAACTCTAACAAGTGAATGAATAATATTATAAACACAGGAAGAGCAAACTTACATTTTTGTTTCAATATAGGTTGACGACATGATCGCTGATGTATCAGATTCATTCGGGCCAACATTACACAGTCTGCGTTTTGACGTTGACGGTCCACAAAATACGCAACTGGAGCGCTTTGATCGTGCACGACAAGAGATCGAACAATGGCTGAATCAGTCGCAAGAAATAATTGAAAACGTTCAACAACTCGCATACTCAGTAAATATTTTACAGGTAAACAAATTGTATTTGGTTTCGAGTGACGCCAAATATTGATATATGGAAATTTGCATCCACATGGAAATAGACAAAATTTCTGATCTTATTGTTGCTCATCAACTTGTTATCATCACTTCTATTGCGTGATTAGCATTCACCTGATGAATTGCAGTTAACGTAAAAAGAGCCTTGTCCGTTATCCATCCACCAGCCCAAAATTGGTCATTGTTGATGATACAACAATTATTTTTATCATTCGACTCAGCTCGACGAGGTGGTTTAGAAAATGGGTTTTTTGCCCGAATTTAGGACAAATTTGCTTTTCAATTTTCGTTTATGTTACAAATGAAAGTCTCTTGGCAACCAAAAATATTTGCAATTACTTAGATTCAATAACCAAAACAAACTCAGTTATAAATAACTATTTTCTTTGTATGACCAAGAACAACAGAACCCTAGATGACCAACCTCAAACCTGTTCATCCAGAAAGCAATACCGTGGCCGTGGTTCGATAAATCATTCATACTATCAAGGTTTCAGGATCGATAAATGTCATTTTATTCTAAGGTTTTATGACAGGCGTTGACAGTTTCGTAGGTTTTGGCTGTTGTGATTATTCACAAAACATATACAAAAACTTTAATCTACCGATATATACCAAAGTTCAGAAAATACTCCGTTGGCCCACTTTAAGTTAGGATAATATGAATGATCTATAAATCTATTAATACGACAAACAACATCATTGTCGTGATTATTAGATCAACAAACCGTACGTACACGTCATGCAAACTAAATATATCGGTACGGCACTTGCTCTGTCGCAAGTAATATATGTAGCATAAGTAGCAGAGGATTAAATGTTTGTACACACAATTTGTGACGACTTTAAGTGAGTACGGCAGCACGAGTTGAACGAGTTATCGTGAGTACAAATTTTTAAACGCAGGACTGCCTATACCACAACTGACTTGTAACATGGACTACTGTTTATTGAAATAATTGTATGCATGGTTTGTGACGATTTCAAGTGAGTACGGCAGCACGAGTTTGAACGAGTTGCCGTACTTACAAATCATTGAACGCACGACTGTCCATGCCACAGCTGACTTGTAACATAGTCTGCCGTTTGTTCAAATATTTGTATGCACAGCTTGAAATGTATACAGCACGTGACAAATTAAGAATGTAAATTTTATGCACCGATGCTAACTATATATCATTCAGTTTTATTACACAATTTGTATTTGCATTTTATTAAGTATGCTGAAAGATACTATAGGCATCATCAGAGTATGTAGTCGCTTAGAGCACGATCAAAAACATGTTCGTATCTATAGTCCATAGTTACATAATGAGACATTTCGTTCTCAGGGAAATGTATGCAGTCATTAGACATCGTCAGCATGTACACACGTGTTGTATAAGTACTAGAATTGAACATTTCAATAATTATTCAAGGTTCAAAACAGCGTCAAGTTTATTGATTTGGTTCAAAAGTTAAAATCGATGCTTGATATCCGTCGAACCAAGTGGTCACAACTATGCGAAGAACACACTCATCAGCTAAATCAAAGAATTCGTGATCGAGAAGTTTTCCAACTGGTTGAATCTGAATTTCGTGAGGTAAGTTTGAATCAGTTATTTATTTTGCTTTGATAACCCAACTTTCCACTGTAATTTCTACAGGGGCGCAGATTCCTCCGGAATATTGGATGATGCGAAATTGGGATTCAGTTTTTCTACTTGACACTGAAATGTTGAAATTGAACGTGGGATTTTGCACTAGGATACCACTGCCGAGGGATCTGATCGTGACTCTAGTTTACTTAAAAATTGCAGGGATCCACTTTCACATCTGGCCCGGGAACTGCACCTATAAATATCAAAACTATATTTTGCGCACAGAAACACGAAACTTTAGAAAGCACTGTGCCGCGTAATAAGTTCGAAATTATTCTCTGTTACGTCACCCGGTGGTTTACTGACAGTTTACATGTGATGTTGCGTGTTATTATGCGTCATTTACCATATGATGTGTGCACTGGGGCCGCATTTTGTCACAGCCCCATATCGTTCTGCTTGGCAGGCCTGGCTTAGCTGTTGTGATATTTCACACGCCAGGCCCTATTATTATGAAAGATAATGACCGAGCCGGGCTCTAAAATTGTCACAAGGGCCGGCCTGACCTTGCGCAATATTTCTTTGACCCATAGATGTTGATGAGGGATTACCTTATAAGAGTCGCACTCTCAATTAAGCCAAATTCATGCCAACCCCTCTGCCCCGCGTGGCATATACATCACTTAACTTGTCGGTGTCAATAACGGGGTTACCATCGCTAAGGGTCGGAGGGTGAGAACCCCTGCTCCCAAACACAAATCTACCGCCCTCTAAAGGTTCTGTGATGCCTTTCCACCGCACGGCGAAACCTAATTGATGCCGTCTCTAAAATGGAGAGAAACTACTACAGTTGTGGTTCTGGTTTGCGGCAGAACTAAACCAACCGGAAAGGAAATTACATGTATAATTATAAATGCACGAGGCCCGAGGACTTCGAGGGGGCAACCGGCCAGCGCGGAAGGGGGGTTGAGCACCTGGGGTGCTGAGGGAAATGTGCGTCACCTTCCCCATTCGTGTTAGGCGCCTACGGCGCCGCTATATGTGGTGGTTGACCAGTCGGTGGTCCGCGGTTTGAGCCGCCGATAGGATGGCCGACGCCTCTGGAGGCATGTATGTATATATGTAGTACAGAAGGTAGCGCGTTCCGTAGGTGTCTAGTAGTGAGAACTCATGAAGTTGTTGAAACTTCACGGAAAATAATTGGGTTGCAGAGCCATTACTTTGAATCAAAAACCAATAAAAGCATTCCTTTTTAACGTTTACCCTATAAAACATACACGAACGTTTGCATCATACAACCAACTACCTCTAGAAAATATAAAAATATCGCGAAGACGACAAGCTTGTTTTATGACTCCTTATGGTTAAAAAGGCTTCAAAGATTTAATGATCCAGAAAATAATTATTCATTAAACATTCGTTTTACATATTTGTTGGAGAGTCCGCATACAAAAAGTATAGAAACATGATGTTAGCGTATAAACCAATAACGTAACTATTTAGTATCATGAAAATTAGTCCTAAATAAATACGCTCTATTGGCCAACGCCGTCTAGTGACATAAGATAAATGGACCAGCCCAACTAGTAAAAACGTACTGGTATAGTTAGGCTGTGCACTTTACTTTGCAAGGGCTGTGATCGACTATGCCAAAACGTGACGAGCCGGATTTTTCACTGTGTGACAGAGTCAGGACCTAGGTGCAACCACCTGAAGGAAAATAATGCATAAGCTGACATTGTGAACATGAAAAAATACAATGGAATTTCAGTTTATTTTAATTATTTTACAATATAGGAGCATCAGAGCTGATTCCCATATTATTACGTCTTGGCAATTTATTGTTCGCTTAAATAGAACGGTTTGTTATTTCTTTCAGATTTGTTGCAAAATTGACGACATTAAGCATTATCGTTTGGCAACACCATCGTCACCATCGACTGCAGCTACAATTCATTCTTCACCGTCGTGTTCGACTTCTCTCACAAATTCGCTCTATTCAAACAATAACCCCAGTAGCTGTTGCAGCTATTACGATTCCCGTTCCCCACCAATCCTTATTGTTAATCAAAATATGCTCTCACCAACTGGTTCCACTGGATCAAGCCTATCAAATGCCTTTGTGGCAGCCGAGATTACTGACCGATGTCAATCGTCAAGTACTACGACTGCTTCGGAAACTACCACTACTAATACTTGTCAGCGTCGACCATTGATGTTTGAGTACAGTCAGAGTCTCAATATTGGTAATGATCCGAGTAGAGATGGATGTATACTGTTGTTTGGGCCTCGCTCGTGTAGCTTATTGACTAATCGTCATAATTGTTCATCGTCAAGCGAAAATAATGCTAGCACTACGAGAACCAATCATCCAAATCTCCCTAATTCTCCAAATCTTACATTCAATACAGTTGTGCCGAACACCACTTTCGGCTTGGAATCGGTATCATCATTCAGCAGTGCCAGCCAACATAACATATTAACTTGTAGCACTAGTACTGATGGAGAAAATGCGACTAATATTTATGAAAATATCTTAGCTCATTTTGCTCGGTCGATACTGGCAACGCTGATGTTATTTATTGTACTAAGTGTTCTAGTATCGTTCATGACTGACGAGAATGGACAACTCTTAGAGGAATTTCGACATTTTTTACTAAACAATTCTAAGTTGTAAGATTCGTGTTGCACTGAATAGTTGTAATATCTAAATCATACGTGATCATAAGGGCAGAGGGTAGTTTATCGTTATCCTCCTGAGGCTCGGGACGGTCCCGTCGGTGCGAGCGTCGATCACGTGGCACGTAGCCCGAACCCTCTGCGCATACCATGCACCAGATTTTGGGAAAAATTGGAAAAATCGGAAGTAAATAGACAAAAATTGAAACAAATTATAACTTTAACCCCTCTTTTGACGACCTGATTCTCCTTCCCCCCACGGTGAGGCCTAAGCTCCTCAATCTCGAAAGCACCCGATATCCCAACTTGGGCCGTAGGACCTTGATCATGTATGATATAAATTATAATGCCGCATGTCAGAGTGTGTCAATATTTATAAATTCAAAAACACTATTTCGTATATTCATACGCGCAGTAAATAATTCGCTTGCGTAACACACTAAACGCTGATCCAATGATTCTGAAACTAATCTTAAGCCTAGGAGATGGGCGCTCAAGGACCGTCGGCTTAAAGATGGAAAATAGTTCCCACGCAAGGACGGTGTGGCAGTGAGTAACAAAAAGTATAAGTAAAAGCTGATGTTTTACTGAAGAGTATGACACTCTTTAGCTTATACATGTTAGGCGTTTAGGCATGTCGCGGTGTGTTTTGTGCTGTCCCTCTGTATTTCATGGAGGACAGTTCACATAGTCCCCTACATTTCCAGACAATGTCCACCCCCACGAGATCCAGGGGGACAAAATGTCCCTCCTCGAAATCAAGGGGGGACAAATTTCCCTCACGAACAGCTGGGGAACATTTGTCGTTCCCATGAAACGCAAGGGGAAATTTGAACTGCCCCCAGGAGATACAGGGTAACAACGCGAAACGCACCGCGACATATTTCTTGTGTTGATGTGTATTTGCTGAAGAGTGTTATACTCACAGTAAAAAATCAACAACTAATGGAATGCGGTACAAGACTTAATATCCGCTTTACACATCAGCTAACAGACTAAACCGACCTGATTAAGGTCTAAGACACACTAAACCGACCTGTTTAACCGCGAAACTTGAATCTAATCGGTGTTAATTCGACAAACCTGAGAATCATTGAATTCATTTCGAAAAGATTAAGTATGCAAACCATAATAAGTTCCATCGTTTTAATATGCCAATAATCATATATTTTAATTCACAGCTCCCTCTATAGTGATAGTGACAATAGTTGCTCGGTAACTACAAATAATAGTATAATTGATAGTATCATTTTCGAGAACTACTTTTAGTGTTATCATTTTTATATAAATGATTTCTATATATCTAAAACTGTAAGTTATGTAGTTAGTAAGCACTGCTATTTATATTGTCGACAGGTTGTTGCCATAACTAAGGTGTGGGTATATCTTGCAGAGGCCAGCTTACTAATTTTATAATTATTCATATTCACTCAATCGAAAGTATTCATACCTATAACTTCCCAAAACTACACAACTCCAGGTGCTTTCGTAAGGAAGTATATTGTTTTTAAGGGGACCGCCCATTTGAGGTCATTTGATCCACGATGGTGCGCAAAACTTGAGGGGCATTATTTAGAACGTTGGATAAATTATACCCTGGTTGAGGGATCGGAGGACAGTAGCTCCCTCCCCCGACTAAACTGCGTTTAGTACGCATTGAGATTACTGCGAGTGTTATGTAAATATACAACAGTATTATATTATTAAACATCAAAGACAGAGATTTGAGCAAATAAAAGCTTGTTGGCTCACGCAACTCCTTGGTTTTATACTGAGATAAAATTTTGAAAATATGATCGTTTTAACTTTTTATGTTCATACGTAGGACATAAAAAGAAAATTATATGTAAACTTAGCAAGAAGCTCGAATGCACCGAATCATTTGTTTTGCAAGGGCTCATCTAAATTTCTGATTCCCCCAAGGTATGTTTTGCATACATAAAACAAGTTCGTATGTAAAGTAGGACGAAGCTCGAATACACCGACCGAATCCATTCTTTGGCAAGGCATCTTATTCATCTAAAGTTCTGTTTCTGCCGACGTATGTTTTGTAAAATTTGAGTGCTATTTGTACATTCTATATCTCCTGTAAATATATTACTCAAGTGCACTTATAAAGTATATAGCTCGCCCATTTTCTGCATATTAAATCACTGTTCAAAAGTTATTTTAATACATATATGCCGAAGCAGGTGTTGTTAGGAGCTATTCCCCCACCCCCCCCCCCGCCCGAGGCCTTGCACCGTACCCCCACCTTCAAGACCTCGGATTCCATCCCCCATGCCCTGGCCTACACCATCTCGGGGTGTACCCCCAATTCCCCGGCCCAAATGTGGTAAAAATACAGTGAAAATTAGCAAAAATGGTGTTAAAACCGGCAAGAATGGATCGTCGACGGGGAAATGTAGTCAACTTTTTAGCACCGCCTGGTCGACCTCCCCCCGAGGGCCTCTAGCCTCCACCCCTTAGACAACATCCCTCCCGCAGATTCTGGCAACCCCATGAGACATCGGAGATCCAGAATGTTTGTCTTAATACCATGAATGCTGCTAGTTACATGTTTTCATCGATGGTGATTAAGCAAAAATAAAAAATTAAAATCTCAAAACATACCCTTATACTCATGTGATAAGATGTAAATATGACGCTAAATAAATGAATGATGCTTCCTTAGTAATTACGTGAAATTTTTAAATTATACATTTGCTAATTATAGATATCCAAAAATAAATAATACCTATTTTATTGTCTTATTTTAATCGGTTCACACAGCAAAATTGTCAACCCTCTAATGCTCAGATCAATAACTATATGATGTATTGTTTAGTAAATTCGTGGAAGGAATCGAACCCACATTGGACCCTCGATGTGAGTGGGCGTAATGCTAAGCCTCGAGAACAATTCCACGCATCGAAGAACTGTGTTGACCTATTTGCTCGGAATTGGTTGTTTGGTCATGCATAGTAAAGTGACCGACCAGCTAAAGCGAAGACAATGTTGCTTCTGGTTGTTCAGCAATAGGAAACACAATATGAGTGATATTTCACTACGAAGTTGAGCATTGTATACCCTTTCGGTCAAACTTAGTCAAGAAATGCGCTTGCTACAAAAATTCTCGAAGGTGTCTGGCTGTTGGAGGATACTGCATTTCGCTGGTCACACTCACTGCTGCCGTAATACAGTATCGCTTAAATTTCTGCAAATGTGCGCATAGTTCTTTTGCTGTTGATATTTCGTGCGATCGCCATGGCTGCAGCAATGCTTTAAACGCAATATTTGCTTCATTAATGATGTTAGCTATCTTAAGTTCAGACAAACCTGTGTGTTAGTACTAAATTCAGATAGCGAACACTCTTAGTGTACCATATGACGGAATGTTTTAGCCGATCGATGAATTTCACATTGATATGGCATATCAGAACGTTGGTTTAGGTAAATTCTATTTTCATCCTTATTTGTTTTCACAGGCGTTGTTGACACCGTCCACAATTAAACTGCGGTTGTTGATGCCTGTGTAGTGTTTTAGTTGAACCCTGCCTTGTATATCGATACAGTTTATCAGAAACTTGGTTTTGGTACAGCCTCTTTTCATTATCCTCATTTGTTTACAGGCGTTGTTGACACCACCCACAATTAAACTTCGCTTATTCAGGGAAGTGGTGGCCATATCGTCGGCTCTGGCTGCGTCTCTGTATAGCGGTGTGCTGAGTTTAGACATCTTCTTTCAAATGTATTTCCGTCTGAACAGCCCTGATCATAGCTTAGTTGAGTAAGATGGGCGACAAAATCGATCCCTAGCATTCGTTGTGCAATTTGGTTTGTGGATTTACGGGCACAATTGCGATACACTCACCAAAAGGTTAATAATATAGCACGAAAGCAATGAAACATTTATGTTTTACAGCTTTATTTTTAATGACAAATAAGTTTGTTTGAGTGCACGACATATTCGTAACGTTTCAAATTTGGCTAATTATAACCCACACTCTGTGCTTTTATAGGAGCATTTAACTATGACAATTTTAATTTAACAGTTAATTTAACCTGACTATCAAAAAAAAGCAGTCGTATAATGCAATATTTCACCGAATCCGTGTGCGATGCAAGTATTAAGATACTAACCCTACCAAC
>JASANE010007425.1:0-15404 GCA_030248225.1 Trileptium ribeirensis | reverse complement strand
TATGTGTACAACATAAAAACAAAAATATTTTCTTTCTATGTTCACTCTGGTAGCTTTGTTAGCGCTTTAATTACCCAACAGCCTTTTCTCCATCTCTACTAAACAGTTTATAAGGGACAGAGACATAACGCTAGGCAATTAAACACTAGCATATTTATAATTTTTGAAGCATCCTTAATCCAGAATTTGCCAGCAATGCCATTGCCCAACGGTTCCTCTAAAGTATATATCTGGAAACAAACAACTGTTGCCAGTTGTGTCTTTATCAGGTAATTTTTATATGCTCCAATATAGAATATTTCACTTTATTAAAATTGTCTGACAGTAGTAATTTAACGGTGAGGGGAAAACGGGCGAGCATAATTAATCTGGGTTGGTCATCTATGTAATTCGTGTTCTAAATTGAGCTTCTGGGCACCCGTCAAAGCCACAGATAGGCAAAAATGCGCCCGTGGTGGTCAAGGGCGTAGCCAGGAATTTTGAAAGGGGGGGTCGCGGCTCACAGTGGGTACCTAAACGCGGGGTCTGGGGGGTCGCGCTCAGAAAGGAGGGTTCGCGCTCAGAAAGGAGGGTTCGCGCTCAGAAATGTGAAAGCGGGGTCGAGAATTGGTACATTAAGTACGCCATAAACAAGTAAAAATGTTACTGTTGCCAAAATAGCTAATTTTAATAGAACAATGTGAAGTTTGGCCAAAAATACGGTTAAAAGTAATTGTTTTCTAGTGCGAGAGAGGCTAGTTCTAGGACAATTTCCGACATGACTTTCAACTGGAATCATTCAAAAAATTTTGTTTGGGGTGGAACAAAAGGGGGTCGCGACCCCGCAACCCCCCCCCCCGTCTGGCTACGCCCTTGGTGGAGGTACATTAAAAACAAGTGGCAGTAAATTTAATGGCTTTTCCGCACAATCATGGAAAATGAGGGGTCTACATACTAAGTGGAGCATGGAGAAGAAGCTGAAAAATGCTAAATTTTATGACCACTGCCGAACGTTTTTTCAGTTAATTCTACTACACATACGATAGAGCTACACGCATTCTGGTGCAATATTTTTACAGCGTGACGAAAGCTTACTCATGGTCTGAAATTTTTTTAAAACAGTTTAGTTTTTGGTTTCAAGGTGAAGGTTTTCAGTTACAGCGGTATGTTTTTTGTCTAATCATGTAGAAATTGTTTGTCTGAACGTTTTATTAACAAAGCAACGGTAAGCGGAAAGATTCGAAATTCAGAAATCCTCAATATAGCCTCAACATGCAACTATTTGCAAAAACGTTAAAATTTCACAACTTTGTTATCAAAATTTGGGATTTGTAGCCTCATGTAGCACGACGTACCCAATGCACTTTAACAACAGTGGAACCAACGTGTTTAACAGGTTAAATCACTCCACGTGCCCATCGTACACACCTAAAAACAAGATGCTTGTTAATATTTCCTTCTTTTTTTCCTCATAAATAAGCCCAATTCCCGGTTTCGGCAAAAAGTTGCAGTTCCATCTCCGGATAATTTCGGTTACAGTTACTCACTGATGTTAGTGTAGTTTGCCTCTGTTACTGTTTAAGCTTCTTGTTAAATGATTACGTATAAACTTAGTATCTATCAATCAGCCATATACTATTACCGTTTAGGTGCACATCTGAATGGTTTCAGCGTTCGGGTCAGTAATGCGCGATCACTAGCTGGTGCTATCGTCTATGGCTCGCACGGCTTCCACAACGAGTCCTCAGAAATTGCTGATAAATATGTTAAGGCGTATCGTTCGCTGGCAGCAGCTGGAATCCATGGAGAACGATCCTCAGGAACGTGGTCGATCGATATGGTAATGGTGGCCCGGGGCGCAGGAGACGCCATGTTCGAATTTGGCACCCAAGCTTGGGATATCGCTGCCGCCAGTGTAATTGTGAGTGAGGCTGGTGGCATTCTATGTGATCCAAACGAAGGTCCCCGGTGTCCATTTGATCTACTATCGGGACGGATACTAGCTGCAGCATCGGAGAAACTAGCAGCTGAGGTTTCCGCATGTATACCGAACATTGTGGTGCTTAGGAATGATTGATTTTTGAAAAATTGCTTTGTTTTCTAGTCGTTGTCGTGATTGGTTTGCTCAAGTTTGTTATATTAATTTTGTTACGACAATAAGAATTCTGTTGCATTGATATGCGCTTTGCTTAGGTTTGATGGAATGAATTTTGGTGCGTTAATACGTAGTCAAGTTCAACTAAAGCTTGGTAAGTCTTGTAGACATCAAGTGTGACAGCGTAGTTGTAAAAATTTTAAGACAGTGTTCTGGTAATGAATTCGATTACATGGTTATTCCAGTTAGTGTTTAATAGTGTGTATTGGCGTGAAATGCTGGGTGATGACTTAATATAATATTATTAAATGGTATTATTAAACACTGCGTCCCATTTGATCCAAAAATAGCATGCGCAGTTTTTTCGGACCGAATCGGATGAAGTAGTGCGAAAAAATATATACATACGTACACAAGTATACGGTAAGTATACAGTGTAATCGTATCGGATCGGATGCAATGTAAACAGAAATCGGATCGGAAACATTTTCTAATTGTCAAAAGTCGACCCTTTTTCAAGTAGTTATTTATGTGCTAAATATAGTGTAGGAGCCACTATAATTCCGTATTAATTGTACGAAATAATGTGAGTAGTACACTGTATAATTATCCTAATTTACTTTAGCTCTGTGCATTTTATTATGTGTAGCATCATCGTTTTATCACAAAGGCCGTCTCGAACTATACAATTCCATACTGTGTTTATGTAGATGAAATAGTGAAAACTATAGGTAAAGTATGGAGATATATGCTAATGTCTGTAGTATTGTATGAGGGGCTACTCCGCATGAAATGAAAGGAATATTGTGAATAGTACATTGTATGCATACATAATGCAAATTCATATTGATTCTGTTCCTATGGACTTTAGAGTCGTTGTTGTCGCAGAATGCCTGCTAATTCATTGATTCCATATTGCGTATACAAGTAGTCATATATAATTCGCGACTCAAAATATGGAACTACGCGGTCGCTTAATGATCAGTTCAGATGAAAATTGGCTTTTCGTTGCAATCATACTTCACACCCTGCAATAAATTTGAGTCGACAAATATGTACCTATGATTTTGGTAATTTTTTTAATTTTAACGAAATACAGTTGCATGGTGCGCTCATGGTGGTATCACTATATTACGTTGTTGCCATAGGAGCAAACCCAATATTTTCAGAAAATATTTCACATCTGTCCTACTTGTGTAATTATCCAAATAGCTATTGGGCCTCCGGAAAGTTGTATTGGCTCCTAATGTTTAGGACGGAATTGCGCCAATGGTTTTGCTACATAAAATTCAGGTTTATTTTAGCGTTGGCATGGACCGAACGAACATTTCACTGTAATAAGATTTTCACTCTATGCATGTTCGATTGTTTGAGGTGGTGAGGTATATAAAAGAACACAATTTAAAATTATAACTTTATGAAATTATATCATTGCTCAATTTTATATTTGGCAATTTCATAAAAATAAGCTTCGAATGAGTTTTATCAATTTTAAAGTTAAAATTAATGATTTTATTGAAGTTTTGATACAAATTTTGACTATATAGTTAAAATTAAAACAATTTTTGTGAGGTGCTGTAGTTTTGTAGCATACCGATTTAATCATATTTTAGTTATTTTATGATTTTATCTTTGGTAGAAACCTAAAAAACAAAGAAACGTAGAACCAAAGAATGACGCTCAAATTTTTAAAACGTGTTTGAAATTATGATTTTAATTTCTAGCATAAGTAAAATTTAAAAATCTAAGTTGTTTTGACTTCCCTTATCAGTTAATTTCAGAAAAAGTATTTTGGAGCCTTAGTTATGAATTTTGAGTAAAAGGCTTACACAGCAAAAACGTTGATATTTGACTCATTTTGAGCCACCTAAGGGCTCGCTCATTTGAGCGAAGCGCTCAGAATGACCCAAATTTGACCTAGTCGTGTTTGGAACGTAAAATGACTCATGCAAAACTGCAGATGTAATATGTATTTACAAGAAATTTCAAATTTAAACTAAATATATAGGTGATTTTAAACGAAATATATAGGTGATTACATATATAACGGTAGATGTTTCTGCCTTCGTGTATGTAGCTTACTGTAGTTGATGTGTAACAATTCACAGAAATATTTTGACTTGAAATCTATTTGACCCTTAGTTTGCTGCGGTTTCAATAACACGTTTTAATGTGTCAATGTATTTTACAAGTATTTGATGTTACATTGTGCATGTGAATGTGTAAACTAGATGCACTACAGGGACCGTTGGGTGAATTGCATTAATTTTTTGTAACATTAAAAATAAAATTCAATTTATTTTCCGGATTCTAGGGCATAATGGCATCCAGTGGTAAATATAGGTGAACCAAGTCGACTATTTCTGGAAACTGTTGCAAACTCAGAAATTACAGATATTAATTGCTCAAAACGTAAGAATTCAATGTAAACATTGTAAACAAGTGTCATTGGCTCACAGCGTAGCAGAGAGGACTACAACATGACAGGTCATCGAGTTGTTTAACAGAAATGTAGCGTATCACATATTTAACCCTTTAACACCTACTGTTGGTCGATAACAACAAATTACGTTTATGCTATGCTAAATAAATGAGACGAATACTTCACGAATGCACATATAATCGATTCACTCACTTTATTGTATTAAGTAACCGAGCTATAGCCCGATATGTGTAGTAAACATTGCTTTCCCCCGAGCGTTCGGAGATTGGTACCTCGACGCGACCAGTAATTGTTCATCGATACTTGAAATGTAAATTAAGGAAGTAAAAGATTAATCATATCGATCACATATTTTGCAAATACGATAATATGTTAATCCTAGTGTATTTTAATTTAAATATATACATTAGTAGTGAAAAATACGGGTTTTGCATCCCCCTCCCCCTAAATGCCTGTTTGGGAGCCCCCTCCCCTCCACCTAAATGGCTGTTTGGGAGCCCCCTCCCCCATAATTGAGGAGGTGGAGGTGGTAATTAGCGGTGGCGGTGGCAGTGGACATTTTTTAGCTGTTGCAGCTCATTTTTTAGCAGTTGCAGCGCATTTTTTTAGCTGTTGCGGCTAATTTTTTAACTGTTGCAGATCATTTTTAGCTGTTGCAGCCTCATTTTTTTAGCTGTTCCAGCTAATTTTTAGCTTAAGGTACCGGTTCTGCAGCCCACTCAGCCCCAATGAGGGGGAGGGGGTGGTAGTTATTCCACCACAAAGTGGTGGTAATATGTACATATTAACTAATTCATAATGCGTGCCCTCCCCATCTTTTGCGGTGGCTTATACACCACATTATTTGTATTGTACAATTGTATATACAGAAGGTGTAGGTAAATTTTTTAATCCAGTTGACTAAAAACACATTTATACAGATTTTTTTCAATAAAAACATATAAACCCACACCCTTTGTATAATTGTATTGTGTAACTGTATAATTGTATTGTATAACTCCGTAACACATGCAGCTTTGACAAAAAAAGAAATTTTACATGAAAGGCAACATTGACACAACCAAAAAGAACTTAAGACCCTGCATGTAAACCCCCACTACTACTTTTTTGTTGTGGGTAGTAGTGACGGTGACAAGGCCGTATAAAAATGGTGAGTCCATGCAGAGTACTTAAAAGCTTTTAAGGAACTTTGTATTTAAAAATGGATGTGGAATTGAGTAAAATTTATTATGATGCAACTAATGTAGCTGGTTATTCAACACCAGCTAAATTATTCACTGAGGCTAGGCAGAAAGGATTGAAAGTGACAAGTAAACAAGTAAAAGAATGGTTGAAAGGGGAAGAAACATATACGCTTCATAAGCCGCGTAGACTAAAGTTTCGTCGTAGGCGAACTGTAGTGAAAGGTATAGGTGACTTGTTTCAAGCTGACTTGGCTGATATGACAAATTTATCATCACATAATGATGGAATTAAATATTTGCTAGTAGCAATTGATTGTTTTACAAAATTGGCGAAGGTGGTGGCAGTTAAAAACAAACAATCTACAACAATTTTGTCAGCACTTAAAACAATTTTTGAAAACGAACAGCCAAAAAACTTTCAAACTTATAATGAAAAGGAGTTTGTTAATAACTTGGTATATGACTATGTGAAAAGTAAAGGAATAAATATTTATGCAACTAGAAACGTTGAAACAAAAGCTAGTATTGCTGAACTCTTTATACGAACACTTAAAGGTAAAATTTACCGGTACTTGACTGCCAAAAATACAAAAAAGTATTATTGATGTATTGGATAGCATTGTGAATACGTATAATAAAACAAATAACAGATATGGATTTGCACCAATATATGTTAATGTGAGAAACGAGGCTGAAATTAGACGGAAACTATTTTCATCTAAAGATATTGAAGTTTTTTTATAAATTTCAAATTGGAGACATTGAGCGTATAAGTAAAGAACGAATGCCTTTTCAAAGGGGGTTTAATCAACTGTGGTCTCTTGAAGTTTTCACTGTAAGTGCACAATATGCATATGATCCATCGGTTTATGAATTGGAGGATGCTAATAATGAACAAATTTTAGGTAGGTTTTATGCACAAGAGTTGCAAAATGTTTATGTTAAAGACGATACATACAAAATTGAAAAAATTTTAACAAAACGTAAAGGTAAAAAAGGTACTGAGTACCTTGTAAAGTGGTTGGGATATCCCAAGACATTTAATTCATGGGTAAATGAAAAAGACCTGAGACCAATATAATAGAAATTATGAAGCAGAGGTGCAAAATAGGAATACAAAACATGGACACATTGGTACAAAACAGGGGTACATATGGGTACGAAGTGGGGTACATGGGTACAAAATAGGTGTACATGGGTACAAAATAGGGGTACATGGGTACAAAATAGGGCTACGTAGGGGTACAAAACACGGTACGTATGGGTACATTATAGGGGTATGTGGGTACAAAACAGGGGTACATGGGTACAAAACAGGGGTACATGGGTACAAAACAGGGGTACATGGGTACAATATAGGGGTATGTGGGTACAATATAGGTGTTCATGGGTACAAAACAGGGTACAGTGGTACAAGATAGAGGTATGCAGGGGTATTAAAAAGGGTACATGGGTATAAGAAACTCTTAAAAGATCAAAAAGGTTCATAATAATTATTAAAAAATGGCTTATACATGTGAAAAATGTTCAAGAGAGTATACAACGCGTCAGCATTTGCATAGACATAAGAAAAATGTAGTGACAAGACGAACGTTGTTAGTAACAAAGATGAAAAAGAGTATAACAAAATTATTTTACCGTTGGAACTACCTTTTACTTGTGTTGTTAGTGGGCAAACTGGATGTGGAAAAACCCAATGGATAGCGAAACTGTTAAAGTATAAAATGTTAAATAAACCTGTTGATAAAATATTGTTTTGTTACAGCATTTTTCAAGATATTTATACCACACTGTTAAATGAAATACCAAATGTAGAACTTCATGAGGGAATTCCTGACACATTTGCACAAACTGATGTAGGACATACGATATGTGTGCTTGACGATTTAATGATAGAAGCAGCAAATGATAAAAAATTAGCTGCTGCATTTTCAAAGATGAGACGTAATAATTTAACTACAATTTTTTGTAATCATATGATTTGTCTCTCATGTTTGGAAAAAGTACCATGTATTACGCATTTCTTGTAATCGTTCTCATGTATTTATCCTCGTGATATAAATTCTCCGGTGATTATCCAGCAGAGCTCTCAGGTGGTTTCTGTGATCAAATTTCGTAAATCTGTGATTATGTTGCTTGTATATATTTGCATTCCAGTAAAACATCATAAACGCTAACGTGTTTTTAGCAGTTGTTTCATTTTGACCGTGCTTATAGCTTTGCGGTATGCCTGAATATATAATTTCTGTTTAGGCTCATTGGCCGTGACGCTTGTGCCCCGCAATCACGTCACAAAGCAAAAACGGTGGAAAGGTGAAAGTGGGTCGACATATCCTATTTGTATCCATAGAGGCCCACGTAGTATGAGACAATGTGCTGTACTTTGACGGTGCAGCTTTTGATCTGATTTCTCAATGTTTTTTCCAGCAATAAAACCTCTATCCCGGCATACTGGTCGTGAACTATGTTCTTAAGAAGGAATCTGAGGGCTTAGCGTCCAATCAAAGGAGACAACTAAACTGAATTTGTGACCAAGTAAAAAATTGTGAAAATCCGGGGATGAGTTCCGGTCTCCACAGACGGATCAAAAAAATTTTCCGCTAGCAAAGCCGTATGAAGAAGTTTCGCTATCCGTTTCAGGAAGTTGTGTGCATTGATATTTGAGACCGTATCGGGTAGCAAGTTTTCCGACCCGATTCGGCTGTAACCTCTCAAGATACATATTGTGGAAATTTAAAATCTTTTCCGTTTTAAGTACATACACCTTTATTGCCAATCTGGTGGTTCTGAATGAATGGTTTTGACTTCTCTTATGGAACTGTGCCGGCGTTAAAACCCCTACCAACCTACCAGGGGGCCCTGTCACTTCGAGCGAACAAGAATTTGAATTTGGGTCCAGAAGCACTGAAATTTGTTGACCTTTTGTTAATCCACAATTTTAGCCGAAATTCTCCGCAATATTTTAATGATTTGGATGTGGAGGTTGCGGAACCTTATGCAGCGTTCACGTTATAATGTCCCCAACGTTTGGAACCTATGTGCAGCACACAGTGTCAGGGACACTGTTGACAACAGGGTGTCTTAGACGCCCCATGTTTTTAATAAAATTTTTCAAAGGTAGCTAATTACGCGTATTACCACTTGACGACAGTGTCAAGCACACCGTGTCTTGTGGCAGTTTTATTGACAGTGTTGGGAATTATTTGAACAATGTTGATATGGGCTAAATACAAATATCGATAATTTATAAAAAACTACTGACTAATAAACCGACCGCATTAGCTACAGACGGTGTCCGTTATGGTTAATTCGCGCCAAAATGCTAGCTAAGGGTGTGTACGACACTGTCAAGAAAAAATGCAGCAGCTAGGGGTGTGTCGGACACTCTCGGCAATTGATTTACAGTATGTTTGTTACCCTGACTGTCCATACGGTAGGGTCGCGACTACAGGGGGACAAAGGTTCCAAACATCGGGGACACTATAACGTGAACGCCGCATTAGGGTTACCTCACAGTTATAATCTGAGGAGTGCCCTCACATACCAACTCTGGCATTGTATATATCATAGCAAGAGTGTATTAGGGGAGAGTATGACATTTCCCTGCACTCACGTATTAGCCCGTGTTTAATGACGCGGGCGTTTTCGGCGTGACCCTCTCCAGTTGTTGGGGGGTCGAGACGAGGCTTATGAAACGACCTCCCAGAAATTTGTGGGTCCGACCAACCCTCCCCCAAAAAACGGGCGGAGGGGGGGTCGGGGCATTTCGTCCCCCCAGAAACTGGGGGGTGGTCAGGCCGAAATGTCCGCGTCATCAAACATGGGCTAACATATGAGTGCAGGGAAGTGTCATACTTTTCTGTAATGCACTTTTGATCATAGTAACAACTCATTGAAATTCATTTCACATAAAGTAGAATAGGAGTCAGATTCGCTGTGTTCGTCTCGGTTTACTAAACGTTAATGTTAAGCAGTTTTATTTTGCTGTAGCTAGTTCATAAGTGACTTCGAGCTGATACAATGTTTTAATTACTGTAAATAATACATGTTTGCTATTGACGTCGCATTCAGTATTTTACAAACCGGTCGCGACTATGTCGAACTAATTCTGTTTCATATTCTGATTATAGCTGCATCTACATTTGCCTGTTTATAACATATGATGGAAGATCAGTATTTCGATACAGCCCTCGATCTTGTTTGAAAAGCTGGTCATTTAGCAAGAACTGCGTTTTATCAACCAAAACCGTTAAAGTTGGAAACTAAATCATCGAATATCGATTTGGTTACCGAGACTGACAAGGCTGTCCAAGATTTGCTTAGTGAGTACGTATCCTAGATATAGACGTCTTATTATTTGCTAGTCGTTACGTTAGCTAGGTGGTTTCCATCACTTTCCACAGCATCTTCGAATAGGTAGTAGGGTCTTTTCCCTTACTGCCCCCAGGCCGAATTTTGTAAATTTTGAAGGTAGAGCGATAGTTTTGGTACAATTCGACTCAGCGCTACGAGCTGGTTTAAAACACCCATTTCGGCAACTTTTATGACAATTTTTTACCGATTTTTTTTTGTTTCCCAATTTAGTACTCAAAATTTCTGGATTTAACCTAAAGCTAAGTAATAATTAACGCAACCATTGATTCAGCAAAAATGGATTTTGAGCCTATATTTCTTGAACTCGAATATAGAAATGATCACATTTGTTGTTGACATCTGTGTCGCTTAGATATAACGCAAAGATCACAATAGATCCTGCAATTAGGAGATAATGATAAAATGTGGCAAATCAAAGCATTGAAATTTAAATAAAAATCGCACACTGTTTGCTTTTATGTTCTACATATTTGGCATTCTCTCCTGGGGGGACTGGAAATTTGTATTACATAACACTTAATTCCCTGAACTTTATTGCAAATCTATTAGTCACGTAATCCTGGTAAAGGTTGAGTCTAATTAATTTTTGTTACATAGGTGCGTTTAAAGTTAGTCGTATGCAGTTAAGTGTTTTCACATATCTCCATCTGTTAGGTAGCAAGGGCTGAACAACCTGCTATTACAGGTTGATATTGGCATAAATTTTTGCTGGTTTAAGCGCGGTTGTTATTGCGCCCGATTTGGCTGCGATTTCTATATTGAAAAAATAATGAAACAAAATACATTCAATATAAATATTAATGTGATATGATAGTAAAATTTTTGAAATCTCATTAATTTCCTAAAATATTCGAAATGTGTGTTATATTAATTTCGATGATGTATGTTTTTAGTGGGTGGCCTGTCCACTGCTTTTCCGGGCCATAAATTTCTCGCCGAGGAGTCTGCCGATGGCAAAATGACCCTTTCAACAGAACCGACTTGGATTATAGATCCAATCGATGGAACAACGAATTTTGTTCATCGCATTCCGCATATTGCTATTTGTGTTGCGCTCTACGTCGATCGGAAGCCGTCACTCGGAATTGTCTACAATCCCATATTGGACGATTTGTATACGGCGCGAAGTGGTGACCATAAGTATACGCTGCGTATATGTTTAACAAACTGTGATGCAATTATTGTAACTTAAGACACATGTCATGTTGAAAAACAACTAATTTGTATGATGTATTTAGTGCGCTAGTAATGTGTATCATAAAGAATAATTGGAACATTATTTCGTTTTTATACAAATTTAACAAACAAACACTGAAAATAAATCACAGCATCAAAAATCGATGTTACTAAAACACCTGATTTTGAACCAATTTTATACATCGGGGAACTTATTTTCGTTGAACTAAGACAGAATGTGGCACAATACCACAGTTGCTGAGTCTGTGATCTTAAAAAGATTGTTCTGGCCGTGTTCCTAGTATCAGCTAGAAGTGTGAAAACCTTGTGTGTAATGTGTATATGTTATATCTGAATTGCAGTGAATGTCGACAGTAGCAGGCATTTCTATTAATATCGAAGAATAATATTAAACTTTTTAGATGCAGTTATATTCATTACGGTTAAAGTGACTTAGTGTATTATGGCACCGTAAAAGTGGGCATATTTTTAATTTCAGTCTTCTTAATAAGTACGTATTTCAATGGCCAGTATTAAGTATTGTACTTCGAGTCACTTCGTTAAAATGGCGTAGTATGGTATTGCACAGCAAAAATGGACATATTTTTAATTCAACCCTTTTAATAACTATTTCAACGGCCAGTGTTAAGCATTGTACTTTGAGTAACTTCGTTAAAATGCCGTAGTGTATTATCGCACCGTAAAAGTGGGCATATTTTTAATTTCAGTCTTCTTAATAAGTACGTATTGCAATGGCCAGTATTAAGTATTGTACTTCGAGTCACTTCGTTAAAATGGCGTAGTATGGTATTGCACAGTAAAAATGGACATATTTTTAATTCAACCCCTTTAAAAACTATATTCAACGGCCAGTGTTAAGCATTGTACTTCGATTCACTTCGTTAAAATGCCGTAGTGTAGTATGGCATCGTAAAAGTGGGCATATTTTTTAATTTCATCCTTTTTAATAACTACTTCAACGGCCAATATTAAGCATTGTACTTTGAGTCTACTTTGTTAAAATGGCGTAGTATGGTATTGCACAGTAAAAATGGACATATTTTTAATTCAACCCTTTTAATAACTATTTCAACGGCCAGTGTTAAGCATTGTACTTCGAGTCACTTCGTTAAAATGCCGTAGTGTAGTATGGCACCGTAAAAGTGGTCATATTTTTAATTTCATCCTTTTTAATAACTACTTCAACGGCCAATATTAAGCATTGTACTTCGAGTCACTTCGTTAAAATGGCGTAGTATGGTATTGCACAGCAAAAATGGACATATTTTTAATTCAACCCTTTTAATAACTATTTCAACGGCCAGTGTTAAGCATTGTACTTTGAGTAACTTCGTTAAAATGCCGTAGTGTATTATCGCACCGTAAAAGTGGGCATATTTTTAATTTCAGTCTTCTTAACAAGTACGTATTTCAATGGCCAGTATTAAGTATTGTACTTCGAGTCACTTCGTTAAAATGGCGTAGTATGGTATTGCACAGTAAAAATGGACATATTTTTAATTCAACCCTTTTAATAACTATTTCAACGGCCAGTGTTAAGCATTGTACTTCGAGTCACTTCGTTAAAATGCCGTAGTGTAGTATGGCACCGTAAAAGTGGGCATATTTTTAACTTCATCCTTTTTAATAACTACTTCAACGGCCAATATTAAGCATTGTACTTCGAGTCACTTCGTTAAAATGGCGTAGTATGGTATTGCACAGTGAAAATGGACATATTTTTAATTCAACCCTTTTAATAACTATTTCAACGGCCAGTGTTAAGCATTGTACTTCGAGTAACTTCGTTAAAATGCCGTAGTGTATTATGGCACCGTAAAAGTGGGCATATTTTTAATTTCAGTCTTCTTAATAAGTACGTATTTCAATGGCCAGTATTAAGTATTGTACTTCGAGTCACTTCGTTAAAATGGCGTAGTATGGTATTGCACAGTAAAAATGGACATATTTTTAATTCAACCCTTTTAATAACTATTTCAACGGCCAGTGTTAAGCATTGTACTTCGAGTAACTTCGTTAAAATGCCGTAGTGTATTATGGCACCGTAAAAGTGGGCATATTTTTAATTTCAGTCTTCTTAACAAGTACGTATTTCAATGGCCAGTATTAAGTATTGTACTTCGAGTCACTTCGTTAAAATGGCGTAGTATGGTATTGCACAGTAAAAATGGACATATTTTTACTTCAACCCTTTTAATAACTATTTCAACGGCCAGTGTTAAGCATTGTACTTCGAGTCACTTCGTTAAAATGCCGTAGTGTAGTATGGCACCGTAAAAGTGGGCATATTTTTAATTTCATCCTTTTTAATAACTACTTCAACGGCCAATATTAAGCATTGTACTTCGAGTCACTTCGTTAAGATGGCGTAGTATGGTATTGCACAGTGAAAATGGGCATATTTTTAATTCAACCCTTTTAATAACTATTTCAACGGCCAGTGTTAAGCATTGTACTTCGAGTAACTTCGTTAAAATGCCGTAGTGTATTATGGCACCGTAAAAGTGGGCATATTTTTAATTTCAGTCTTCTTAATAAGTGCGTATTTCAATGGCCAGTATTAAGTATTGTACTTCGAGTCACTTCGTTAAAATGGCGTAGTATGGTATTGCACAGTAAAAATGGACATATTTTTAATTCAACCCTTTTAATAACTATTTCAACGGCCAGTGTTAAGCATTGTACTTCGAGTAACTTCGTTAAAATGCCGTAGTGTAAAATACGGAACAGTAAAAAGTGGGCATATTTTTAATTTCATCCTTTTTAATAACATACTTCAACGGCCAATATTAAGCATTGTACTTCCTCAAAGTCACTTCGTTAAAATGGCGTAGTATGGTATTGCACAAGCAAAAATGGTACATATTTTTAATTCAACCCTTTTAATAACTATTTCAACGGCCAGTGTTAAGCATTGTACTTTGAGTAACTTCGTTAAAATGCCGTAGTGTATTATGGCACCGTAAAAGTGGGCATATTTTTTAATTTCCATCCTTTCTAATAATTATTTCAATGGCCAGTATTAAGTATTGTACTTCGAGTCACTTCGTTAAAATGGCGTAGTATGGTATTGCACAGTAAAAATGGACATATTTTTAATTCAACCCTTTTAATAACTATTTCAACGGCCAGTGTTAAGCATTGTACTTCGAGTCACTTCGTTAAAATGCCGTAGTGTAGTATGGCACCGTAAAAGTGGGCATATTTTTAATTTCATCCTTTTTAATAACTACTTCAACGGCCAATATTAAGCATTGTACTTCGAGTCACTTCGTTAAAATGGCGTAGTATGGTATTGCACAGCAAAAATGGACATATTTTTAATTCAACCCTTTTAATAACTATTTCAACGGCCAGTGTTAAGCATTGTACTTCGAGTAACTTCGTTAAAATGCCGTAGTGTATTATGGCACCGTAAAAGTGGGCATATTTTTAATTTCAGTCTTCTTAATAAGTACGTATTTCAATGGCCAGTATTAAGTATTGTACTTCGAGTCACTTCGTTAAAATGGCGTAGTATGGTATTGCACAGTAAAAATGGACATATTTTTAATTCAACCCTTTTAATAACTATTTCAACGGCCAGTGTTAAGCATTGTACTTCGAGTCACTTCGTTAAAATGCCGTAGTGTAGTATGGCACCGTAAAAGTGGGCATATTTTTAATTTCATCCTTTTTAATAACTACTTCAACGGCCAATATTAAGCATTGTACTTCGAGTCACTTCGTTAAAATGGCGTAGTATGGTATTGCACAGTGAAAATGGACATATTTTTAATTCAACCCTTTTAATAACTATTTCAACGGCCAGTGTTAAGCATTGTACTTCGAGTAACTTCGTTAAAATGCCGTAGTGTATTATGGCACAGTAAAAGTGGGCATATTTTTAGTTTCAGTCTTCTTAATAAGTACGTATTTCAATGGCCAGTATTAAGTATTGTACTTCGAGTCACTTTGTTAATATGTCGTAGTATGGTATTGCACAGTTAAAATGGTCATATTTTTAATTCAACCCTTTTAATAACTATTTCAACGGCCAGTGTTAAGCATTGTACTTCGAGTCACTTTGTTAAATGCCGTAGTGTAGTATGGCACCGTAAAAGTGGGCATATTTTTAATTTCAGTCTTCTTA
>JASANE010007421.1:0-15726 GCA_030248225.1 Trileptium ribeirensis | reverse complement strand
TACAGTAACGTCCACCCACAATACAGTAACACCCACGGTGGGTGTGGGTGTGGGTGTGCCAAAAGCCCCATTTTTTCATTACCTATTTATGAGCTGTTGCTCGGTTCCTGAAGCAACCTCACAAAGCAAGCGAACAACAACACACGTGCAAACTCACGGTTTACGGCAAACTCTGTTAGTGCATCGTGTCGCAATGTACGGTGTCACAAACGTGTGAATTTATGCAGGAAAGGGTTAAGTGAGCGATAGCGATTGTCTTAATTTTTTTAACCTTTTCCCGCATGAATTATTATTCTGTATCTTGTTGAGCACATCTGCTGTGGCGGCGGATTGAACCAAAAGCCAGATCCTTGTACGTTAGCAACTATGCTATTTTTGAGCTGTTGCTCGGTTCCTCAAGGAACCTCGCAAAATGAGCGAACTACAACGCACATTCAAACGTACTCCGCACGACAAACCCGATTAGTATATCGTGTCGCCATGTATGGTCTCGCACACGTATGAATCCATGCTGGAAAGGGTTAAGTCAGCGATTGCCTTCATTTTTAACCCTTTACCGCATGAATTATTGTGCATTTTGTGCAATATTGAGCAAACTTTTTCCGTGTCGGCGGATTGAGCCAAGATTTTTTGGCGCGGGCCTTCTACGTTAGTCGCTATGATATTCGTCCTCAAGGAACCTCACAAAGTGAGCGAGCAACAACTTATTGCGAACGCACACCGCACGACAAACTCGATTAGTGCATCGTGTCGCGACGTAAGCTGCCATGCGTGAGTAAACTTAAGGTGCGCCCCTACCATAGTCTTCTGTTAGTAGCTATTGACAATCTCTTGTTCGATGTACCATCCATCTGTCAACATAAAAGAAAACATAAAATTGGTTTTAGGCAACGCATACAAAACGTTAAAGTAACAAAAAATTGCCCTAAACGATTGCTTCAAAAACATTAAGTAACCGAATTCTGACCGCTTGGCAATTGAACTGGAAAATTTTTATTTTATCTATCGAACGAAAATTCCCCGTTTTTATTTTGAAACCTGCACATCACATGTATTGTTCGCGAACTACACGTATTATCATTAAAAACGAAATGTGTTATCGTATCGAAAGAATGCGGATTCCGAGTTGCCGCGTTGTGGGTTGTGAAACGAATATATGGCCAAACAGCAAACAGATGCACTTTGTTGGCGAACAGAAATTACCCCGTTTTGCAATCAGTCGCCCTGCGTTCGCGAAAGGAAATTTTTGAGCTTGGAATTAGCTATTACGATGAATGTTTTATACGCTAACAGAGTTTTGTACGTAGTGTCAAAGAGGATGATACGGGCTCAGCTTAACTTTACTCAGGTATCACACACATGTTATTCTATGCGGAAAGGGTTAAGTAAGCGATAGTCTTAATTTATTTAACCCTTTGCTGCATGAATTATTGTGTATTTTGTACAATGTTGAGCAAACTTTTCCCGTGATCGAAGGTTCCATCAATTTGTTTTGGTGTGAGCCTTGTACGCTAGTCTCTGTGCAATTTGTGAAATGTTGTTCGGTGCCTCAGGGAACCTCACCAAGCGAGCGAATATCAACGCACGTGCAAACGCACGGTGCACGACAAACTCGATTATTGCACCCTGTCTCAACGTACGGCGTCACATACGTGTGAATCCATGCGGGAAAAAGTTAAGTGAATGATAGTCTAATTTTGTTTAACCATTTCCCTCATGAATGTCGTGCATTATTTTGGTTAAGAAAATCTGCCGTGGCGGCGAATTGAACGAAGGTCGTGTTGGTGAGAGCCTTGTACATTAGCCTCTATGCAATTTGTGAGCTGAACACACGTGTGAATCTTCCCGTAGACACCCTGATACCACTGATGACGACCTCCCCATTTCCCTGTTGCACCCGCTATCTCCGCTTAGCACATCTTCCATGTATGTCTACTCAAGGATCGGTTACGACTTTTGAGGCTCGTATTCAGCGCATTGATATGTCCTAAGCATACATTGGTGATCTCCGAAATCCCAGCGAGAATGGGGTACGACGATGTGGTTATCAAGAGGATAAATTTTTGAATTTTCTTAGAAAATATCTTTGGTACTCAGTCTATCAATTTGCCTCTAACTTTTGCCACTATCTCTCAATTTCGCTAAATGGGACTCAATTTTGCTCGAATTTTGTCATTTTTGCCAATATTTGCCACGCAAAAATGGGAATAAAGTTGTCGACTTGTAGGGAAGGTTGGGTGGGGGTGCGGAGCTTCTGGGGGATCATGCTACCTACCATGGGCGAAGCATCGAGGTTGGTCCAAGTCTTAGGTATAATGCTTCTCCGGACGCATATGACCTGGTATGATCCTCAGTGAAGTGATACATTGTATAAACTCGTTCGGGATTTGTCGACTTGAAGGGAAGGGTGAGTGGGGGTGCGGAGCTTCTGGGGAAACATGCTACCTACTATAGGCGAAGCATCGAGGGTGGTCTGAGTCTCACGTATAATCCTTCCCCGTCAGCGTATGACCAGGTATGACCCTAAGCGAAGTAATACACTGTACAAACTCGTTTGGGAATTATAGAAAGCGTCGGTTGAGTAAATAAGTGCGTAGACAAGACGCGCGTGAAACCGTTCTATAATTTTATTTGAATTCCACCTTCGCAGAGGCGGAACAAGAATTTACGGTCGGTGAAACCGAGGCGCCGTACAGCACCATCCCCCACCCCAATAGCCTATCCCTCCGATGCGCTGCATCCCCTGGAAGCCCCACTCACCCCCTCACGCGCACTAATAATTTGGGCCAAGATTAAGGCAAATTGGTGAAAAAATTGGAAAAGTCGCGACGCGCGTAAAGCCGTTCTATAATTTTCTTTGAATCCCACTTTTGCAGAGGCGGAACAAGAATTTACGGTCGGTGAAACCGAGGCGCCGTACAGCACCCTCCCCCACCCCAACAGCCTATCCCTCCGATGCGCTGCATCCCCTGGAAGCCCCACTCACCCCCTCACGCGCACTAATAATTGTGGCCAAGATTAAGGCAAATTGGTGAAAAAATTGGAAAAATCGGGTAAAAATTGCCAAACATTGGGGATAAAATTTGTCAAAACTCGGGGGAAATTGGCAAATATGAAAAATTTTTAGTGCGGAAAAATTAACCCACCTCGGTTAGGCGGCATTAGACCCATGGATCCCTCCGCCTATTCCAACCTTGCGCCTATGTCGACATTTGCTGCTATTCTTAACTATCCTAAAATCCTAAACTATATTAATTTCAAAAATCCGTATTTCACAGATAGACACATAGCTAGTGAACTAAACTTCATTAAAATACTTTCAATTCCAAACTTGTTGGAGTTTAAGTCAGCTACCAAGGGTCTCACTCGCAGGTCAAAAATCTAGATCTTGTTTCATTTTCATAAAATGATTTAGCATACAGTTGTAATCGAGATATCGGTAAGTCTGGTCGTGTTTCAATAGTGAATGTTTTCATATATCAGAATTTTCACAATCGTCAAAAGCATCGACGCTAGTAATAATTCGTTGGTTTTTGGCGTGTGTTACCGTACCTCTAATTCCGACTACTTCAACACGTTTGGGTGTGACGAACATACCGTTTTCGAACATATCTGCGCATCATTTGAATTAATAGGGAACGATGATGGCATCATCTGTGGTGACTAATCTGCCTTCTCTTAACTGGCCCAATCCGAGCTTTACTTCGCCATGCGACTTAATTTTCCGGCAGGCTCTGTCGAACAATTTTTGGAGCAACTTGTCCATTTTCCGACCCGTGCTAGAAACATGTTGGATCTGGTGTTGGTGACCAACTGCGCGGAACGCGTTTCTGTTGAGCCCACGGAAGGCTTCGGTTCTAGTGACCACGATGTCTCCATCTTAATTAATGTGGCCGGTGCCTACCAAACACTAGAACCGTCTCGCGATGTGCTACTTTTCTTCAGAGCTGCGTTAATAGCTATCTTTCATGTATTAACTGGAGTACCCTCTTTATTTCGCTATATATTGATGAATCATGAGCCGCGTTCCTCAGAGTGTGCCGTACAATAATCGACATTTTTGTAACGCCTTCTTCTACAAGCTACAAACAGCCCTGGCTATCCAATCGCCATGTAAAGCGCTGCAAACGCGTGAAGAAGAAGCTATGAGCAGCGATTGCCTAGAAACATATTGGACGCGACAGCAAGAAATTTTATAGATATATATGCAAAAAAATTCAAGCCGGCCACATCATTGCGTGCAATCAAAGATCCGGATGATAACTTGATATCTGATCCCACAGTTATAGCCAACTGCATCAACGACCATTTCGGATCGGTATTTATAAATGAGCCACCCGGACCTGTACCAATACCAATAACCGGTTGGTGCACCGAATCAATCAGTGATGTTCAGTTCTCGCCAGCTGACATAGCCATTGAGTTGCAAGGACTTGATGCTTGTAAGTCTCCTAGCCCTGATGGTATCCGGTCCCTAGTGTTGCAGCGAAGCGCATCCGAGTTTGCTCGCCCACTCTATATAATTTTTCGCAAAACGCTCGATAGCGGCCGTGTTCCATCGGATTGGAAATGCGCTAACATTACTCCAATACCAAAAGTACCCAACTCGGTAAAGTTGGATGATCTTCGCCCAATTTCCCTTAATCTATATGTTCTAAAGTTTTGGAGTGGCTAATATACTTGTATATACTTGTTGAACCATCAAACATTTCTGTTCACAGGTTGACCATAGCTGAGTTAATGAGCTTTTTAAACGCTTCTCGGTCTTGGGCTAGCTGTTGGCAATGGTTGAGCCACCTCGTTCTCCATGTTCTCGCATTTCCTTGAATGACTGTTTGGTTGCAGGAATATCGAGATCCTGTGATACTTTTCGAATCCAGGTCTTTCTGACACCGCCAGTGGGTCTCTTCCAGTTCGGGCGGACGTTGGCAAATAACAGCGGATGCGGTAACCGGCCAGGTTCCATTCTGGACACATGACCGAACCAGATTAAGCGTCGCCTCTTGATATACTGCGAAATCTGCTCTTCAACTCCGAGTCGTTGCCGTACTTCTTCATTAGTAACCCGGTCTAGATATGATATTCTCAGTATACGTCGCCAAGATCGGTGTTCGAAGACTTCCAATTTCCTTTCCAGCTGCTTCAACACTGGCCAGCTTTCACATCCATACAGTAGTACAGGTCGTACACCTGCCAAATACACCCGCTTCTTTGTTTTTATTGAGACATTCCTCTTTTTCCACAAATGGTTCAGAGCCCGCATCGCTGCAACCGCCTTAGCAATACGAGTGTTGACATCTATGACAGCTTGACCCGTTGCATCAATCTCGCTGCCGAGATACGTACGTAAAGCTGCGAACTGATTCAATAACAGCACCATTTAGACTGAGATTCAGGGGGTGGTTACCCGCGCATGTCATGTCTTTCGTTTTCGTAGCACTGATGACCATGCCTACCCTCGCAGCTGCGTTTTGCACACGATCCAACATGTCTTGCAGGCCTCTTTCGCCTTCCGCAAGCAATGCTATGTCGTCAGCGAACGTCAAGTCAGTGATCAGGACTCCGTTTCCAACATCGACTCCATCACGCGCATTGTTGAGAATCCAGTCAATACTAAAATAGTAGTTGAATAGTAAAAGAGATCCAATTGCGCCTTGTCGTACTCCCGTTGTCACTTCAAAGCTTTCAGTACAGGTGTTGTACACGCGCACATAACACAAAGTCTTTTTTTTATAAGGCTTTCAGAATAGCGACCAGTTTGTATGGAATTCCTTGGCTTCTAATGATGTTCCACATAGACTCCCGATGTACTGACTCAAACACGGCAGAAAAGTCAACGAAACACGCTGCAAATGGGCGACGATATTCGTGTCTGCGTTCTATAAGTTGAAAATTTGATCAGTACTGCCTCGAGCAGATCTGAATCCAGCCTGCGATTCACGTGCCGACATTTCACGGTACGGTTTTATTCGGCTTATAATCACCATCTCTAGTACTTTCAAGGCCAGATCGAGAAGGCTAATCCCACGGTTTTTGCTGCAAGCTGACTTATCCCTTTCTTGTGCAAAGGAATTACAACCGCGGTTAATATGGGTCTATCATCAAGTTCCTTGTCGAAAATAATAGATTGTCTGTAAAGTAGCACGGATCGCTTCACGGTCGATGTGTCATATCTAATCTGTTGACATTCTGGGAATTCCTTTGCTCCTCCTTTGACGATCACTCTCTGCCTTGAGCTGACGTCATATACATCGATTTCAAAAAAGCCTTTGACACAGTCCCAATCGCTGCCTCCGGATTAAACTGGAGTGCTGTGGGATTCGTGGAAGACTACTTGCTTGGTTTACAGATTTCCTATCGGATAGGCGGCAACGGGTCATTACATTGGGAAAATCTACACCGTGGACAACTGTGAGTAGCGGCATTCCTCAAGGAACCATTTCAGGCCCATACTGCTTTCTGGTTTATATAAACGACCTTGTCAGCAGAGCAGAAAACCATTGCGAGATTGACTTGTTCGTGGAGGACATCCGCTTGCGGCGACGCATTGACACCGTACTTGATTGTTACGTCCTCCAACAAGCTCTGGAAGAGTTTGAACTATGATGTGACGATTCCCTATTAGTCCCAAAACTTTCCAAATGCCATACAATACGAGTACGCCCCAATTTTGACTTCAATTATCGGCTTCGTGCGGGACCAATCAACCAGGTCTCATTTATACGTGACCTGGGAATCATTTTGTGAGATGATCTCCGTTTCAATCTCCATGTTAACTACATTGAAAGTCCAGCCAATCGAAGGGTAGGCCTTATCTGCCGCTGTGTTGTGTCCCGTTCACCTTATGTAATTACCCCATTGTATAAGGCATATGTCCGCCCGGTGCTTGAGTATGGAGCAGTCATCTGGTCGCCTCATATGCAACTCTTGCAAATCGTCTTCAAGCCGTCCAGCGTCGTTGCTTGCGCCTCTGCTGTGACTACAATCCGGACAACTATTCGTCTCTGTTACAGCAGCGCCAAACAATCGATTTGGTGTACGCGTATGAAATACTCCATAGATTCACTATCTTGGAGCCTAACAATATGTTAACTCGTACCCTCACACGACATCTGCGGGGAAAAGTATGAAACTTGCCGTGCGATACGCTCGCACAAATGTCCGTGCCCATTCATTCAATTGGAGAGTGGTCCACTCCTGAAACTCACTCCCTGACAGCGTCGTCACTGCCAGCACTGTTTTCCAACTTCAAAAGTCGCTTGAGACGCACCCGTACTTAGTGTCACTACGACATAGGGTGCTTAGTCTTTAAGGTAAGGTAAGTCTATATACATTGTAATTTAATAGTTTTAAAATTCTTGTTTAGTTACCTAGCTAGTAGCTATGTAAATGCGTCCTTATAGTGTTTACTCATGTTTACATACGTGTTGAGTTACTCATAACGTTGTGAAATGATTACGGTTGTGTTCCAGTTTGATTTTTAATTAGATTGCAGTGGATTTTGGACTGTTAACTCAAGATTACGTAAACATTTGACTTAAAGAACAGCCTATACCTATACTCGGCTCGTTTATTTTTAGTGTAAAGAACTGTACTTGCTTGGTGCTTTACTTACGTATTACTGGCGTCTGCATCGGTGACTGTTGTTTAAGATTGGTATTCAAATTAAGGTCTACTTTACACTTAGGTATTTTTAAGTACGATATTAGTTATATTAATATTATTTTTCTCAAAATAAAACTTAGAAAATCATAATGACAATTATACTAGGGGCGATCGAGTATTAACTATATTAGTTAGTAATAGCTTACAAATTCGGCCCTACGTACCGAGTGAGTACAATCCGGGCGAGGGTACAGGTGGGCTTGTGGTTAGCAGCGCGTCTTGCTGGTGCAGCAGCGAGTCGGCGCAGGTCAGCAAGAAGTGCTATTCTTGAGAAGACCGGGCGAGTAAGGGGAGCGGAATCGCATTACCCTCTCGAGAATCACTTTTCCCAAATTGTCCGATAGGTCAGCCAGTCGGGGACTTGTCTTTGGGCAAAGTTCGACTGCATAGTAGTCGACCGCTACTTGGTAGTGGTGTTTGACGTTGTTCGTCAGCCGGTCGGGGGCGACTTGTGTAATATAACCGGGGCAAGTATTAGCGTAAATCTAAGATCTAGGTTAAGGTAATCAATTAACCCTGTCGGAGCTGGGTTTATCGGTTTCTACGGCGGTGTAATTATGTGCTTACGCGACGCTCCGACCCCGAGCAGCTACTATAACACACTAATGACACAATTTAAGTACAATTCTGGCCACCAATTATACTAGCTCTCTAGTAGCTCTGGTGCGCGAGTTCGTGGTTTAGCGTACTAGCAAGTTTTGATAACTCCAAGCTTTTTCTATTCCGATGTTAACCTAACAGGATTAGCAGCTCCTTGAATTGTCATTTGGCTTTATTACGCTCTATTATGACACCAACGACAGCCAAATAGGTACAAGTGTTTATTCATTAATACAACGAAGTGCCGCTCTGCAGTGGGACACCTACGCGGTTGGATCAGTACTGTTTATTCGCTAAAAGTTTGCAACAATTCATTCGTTGAAATTAACATTCAAGCGATAAGCAATGCTGGGGGACCAGTAAATTAAAGTTCTCACTTGTGACACTTCGCGTCCTTCACGTTTAACGCCATTTTATATAATTCAATAGTAATATACATCCCAATGACGATTATGGACATCCTAACGATAATGATCTGCCGTTATGCCCGACCTTGACATTTCTCACGGCTACTATTTGTTTCTAACCCACATTAAAAATCACTGTTAACAAGTTAACGCGGCGTAGACGTGTTTGAGAAATACGAGTAATAGTAATAGTAATAATAATTCGCCAGAGGCACAATTGAGCATACGCTGCTTTCGTGATCAGTTTCCGTGCTACGTAGGCGTTATAAGCCCTGTCGAAATCCGAGCAATACTCACATAGAGCCGTTAACAAACGCATATTGATTTCGCAATAACCAAAGTATCACGAAAAATAATAATGAAGATAAATTAGAAGAAAAATTCCCATTAGTCACCACTAAATAGCGCTTCGTAGCCCTACAGCCGGTCTAAAAAAATTATACCTTGCTGCATTTGGTAATAAAACACAATGAGCAATGAATGCCCTAGCTCCATATTAATTCGCAACTCCTTATCATGATAATTAATCGAAAATCCGAAAATAAAAAAATGAAATCCGAAAACAATATTATTCAATCGATACATATTATTCAAGCAAGTAATAACTCAACGCAACCATTACGAGACGACCTTTCGTACACGTCAGCCGACAAAACGTAATAGTACGTCCTCAAAACCCTGGATAGGTCGTCGATCATCACTTCAAAAGCATAATAATAATAGTAATCAATTCCAAATTCAATGTATAATAACAAAACAACTGCGGTATTTGATAATACGCAACGCCAATAGGCGAATATGGTACCCCGTACCGTGTATATGCTGCACACATACAACTAAATATATATACAAGATTTATTTGGTATGAGAGTAAAATTTGACAGAAATTTAGTGGAAATTTGAAAAGTAGGAAATTTTGAAGAAATTGGGTTGGGAGGTGGACTTGGTTTAGAAAATGTAGGAAATTTTAACATGATGAAGGGGTAGGTAGGGAAGTTTGAATTAAAAACTTGAGAAGTAGGAATTAAGTTGTGGGTAAATGGAAGGTGCTTGAAAAATGTGGAAAATGGAGAAAATTGGGAATTTTAATAAAATGTGAAATTTATAAGAAATAGAAAGAGGGGAAAGGGGTGGGTTAAGTATATGAATATATAGTGTTTTAAGGAAAAGGTATTAAAATTTGAAGTATAATGGTTTAGTTTTGGGTGAAAGAGAGTAGTTTGAATTTAGGTGGAAAAAGTAGAAAATTGAGGAAAAGTGGAATTTGGATTAATTTTGGTTTTATTGAAAAAGGATGGGTTAATATAAAATATGTTCGAGAAAATAGAGCGTTTGTAAAAGAAAAAGTGTATTTTAGATAGTTTTTAAGTAAAAAATTAGGTTTTGGGCAGGGAAACGTCCTTTTAAACCAGATCCGGAACCTGGTCTTCGAAATTTATATATACGTACGTAGTAAAACAGAAGAAGGAAGAAATTAAGGCGCAGTGGACTTATAATGCATTAAAAATAACTTTAACATTAAACTTAATGTGTTGCGATGGCATTATTGCCTTTCCGAAACTTTAAAGAGACTGAGTAAACTAATAATGTTTATTAATCGATCAATGTGTCGGTATTTTGAAAAAACCAAGAGCAAAAAATGTCTACCCCTATACACCCTTGCGGATACTGCGCCAAATTGAATATGCTTACGACGCATGGAGCGTAGAATAAACATTTTCGCTCTGTCCCCAGTCTTTACTACACATACGTTTGTTGCATGTTGTTCTGTAGGAAACTTGAAATTATTGGTTTGTATGATTCTAAGAGAAATGAAAAGATAAAATGTAATTTTCTGACCAGTGGTAAGAGACACTGTTTAGGCTAGCGTTGGACAAACATTGCCCGCCAGTTAGCTGATAATGATGATAACTTTCTAATCAGAATGCTATAAATGAGACAAAGTGTGATGCTGCTCGCACAGTTTCAATAAATACAGTTCATTGCCAGGAAAGGAATTTCTGGCTGCGTTGCACGTTACTTTACTTCAGTTTAACCTGATTTACAAAGTTTACAAGCGCACTGGCTGGTGCTTGACGCAATTTGTTGGCCAAGCATACGCTAAGTACTTCTACGTAAGCTATACTCTGTAACCCAGTTTGACCGGTTTAATTCGAACGTAACCTGGAGACTTCTGAATGTGTAAAATAGCTGCTGCAAGCATCGATCTGGCTTTGATTTGTTAACAAACTCCTGCAGGTTATTATGAAAAATTCCTGCTGAAATTATGTGCCCTACTTGCGTTTCACACGGCAAATAGCTAAGTTAATCTTTTCTTTTGCTTGGTTGTATTGGAGCTTGATCATTCTATAATATATATTACATATGTTTGGGTCAGAGATGAAGCAAAAATGTGAAAAATTTCATACAAAATTTTTAAACCGGAATTCCGGTGCCGGTATGGTTTTTGCCCTTTGCCGGAACCGCAACTGGAACACAATTTTCGCCGTAACCGGAATTCCGGTTACACCCTGCTTTTGGGATATATAGTTATATGGGAGAATTTTGGGAAACGTATAGGTGTTAAATATATTTTATATAATTATACTAAATACATAGCTAGTCGTAATGTTTAACACGCAAGTTATACGACAAATTTTACGTAAATATACTCGCATAGACCATGCCGAGGACGACAGGGAAGTTCCAGGGCTGGAGTAGAGGCCAGCCTTTAGGTGAATATTAGAAAATTGAAAAATTTATAGGTGTAGAAAAAGGCACCAGCCCCAACAAACCCTGGATTCGGCAGACGCAAATACTCAGAACTATATGAGCGTCGGGAAGTGAAGTCTTAGCAAGTAGTAGCAGAAGATCAGAACGAATCAAAGTACTAAGTACCTACCGTCGAAGCGATGCGAATATCGAGAATCAGTGCTGAGAGGAAGACGGCGATATCAATACGAAAGAAAACCGTTACAAGCGGAAGGCAAACAAAGAAATTCACAAGGAACAGAATCAGCACCAAGCGAAAGATGAGCACCATGGTTACGGAAACCGAAGTCACTCACCCAAAGATGCGAAGAAAAAGCAGCGAAATACGGACTCGACATGTAAATCGTCAAAAGGCAGAATTTAGAACAGAAAACGAAATTCGTTTATGGTGCGATGAATTTTGTGGACAAAGATGGAAACGTTAGAGAAACAACGAAGAAGGAACGCGAACAAGTCCAGAGCAACTACAAAGAAAGAAAGAAGAAAGAACTACAAGAAAAGTGGACACATCTGCGACAAGAAAGAATAGACCGGACATTGTGGCGATCGATCGAACGGGCGATTCGAAAAGGATGCTGGATGAGCAAAAGGAAGGTCCGGCAAAGACACGAGAAACGCCAAGAAACAATACCGGCAAGTGAACTAAAACCTGTAGATCGAAGTAAAGGAGCAATTCCACGACGATACGATAAAGGTACACCTAAACCAGTACAACAGGCGGGAGGCGTCGCTGCGAAAAATAGAGATCTTAGAATTAAAGAAGGACCACAACAGAAACATCGTGGGCATGAAAGTGATACAAAAAGATCGGTGGAAACTACACCGGTAACAAAAACCGATCGGGAAGCGTTGAAACAAACCATAACCACAACGTTTGAGGCACGAAAACCAGTAATGGCACCACCAATCGATACACCAACACAATGGACCTCAAGCGAACAACTAACGTATAGCGCACGTGGGTTTTCGATATTAACGCCAACGTCAGAAATATAAGGAACAGGAACTGGAAAAACATTAACACCAGGAATTGCAGATCAACAGTAACGATTACAATCCCACAGTCGTGGAAGCAGAACATCGACCGATTCAATACAATCGCTGTTCAGGTCTGATATAATAACGTTCGACGACAAAGTGGTGGAAGCATTAATCGAGCAAGAAAGAAGGTTTGCAACATACTAAGCAAAATCGAAATTACCGAAACAACAAGTATTCGAAGAATATATATTGTTCTACTGACTCTTGACTACATATTTGTAATTATGTCAAATTACATTTCTTTATTGCGTAAAATTTCGTGAAATTCTCGATCCAAAAATTGTAAGTCGACCCAGCGCTTAAGGTCTGGACCCAAACCCAGGGTCCATTTTGAGAAAAAACCTGTTGGATGAGTTTTGGTTGTGATCGCACGTGACATGTTTGCTGAGTATTTTGCAACACGCTTTTATCTTAGCTAACTCGATGGTATATTTTTGTTAGGTTTACATGTAATGCGTTACAGTTTGCGACGTTTATGCTTTCGATTTTGTTCTGTTTATGATTAACTCGAAATATGTTTAACCTCGGTGATATGTGCATGACTATCATTTTTTAGTGCTGAGCTTATTATCGACGACAAAGAACTACATTAGCGAAGTTGGAATACTAGGCTAATCGTTGATTTTTCGAAATTTGGTTCGAGATTGTCGTCCAGATTCTATGTACTTCACAAATAAGTAACTGTATATTACTTTATAGTATTACTTAGTAATATTAACTAAAAATTAGTTTCAGGCTTAAAGAATTAAGCCTCAGATATTGTAGTGACAATACACGTGAAGTAGAGTTGTATCATAGTGGGAACAATTACTTAGTTATACCGCAGTAAGCCTTCCGGTATGGTGTAACTGTTTTAATATAATAGTTTATTAGTATAAATCTAAGGAAAAAGTTGAGGTATATATAACCCCATAAGTTGCTCAGTACGAATTCCGGTCGAGTGTAACTGCCTAAATCTAATGAAAAAGTTAAGCTATTGAATAAATACACGGTACGAATTCCGGTCAGGTGTAACCATGCCAACCTCACAAGAGGACCGGATAAGAAATTAGTATAAATTGATGGAAAAGATTGAGGTATATAATAACCATATAAGTTATGCAGTACACTTTTCGGTTGGGTGGAACTGCCTAAATCTAAGGAAAAGGTTAAGCTATTGAAATAAATACATAGTACGCATTCCAGTCGGGTGTAACTGTGTCGACCTCACAAGAGGATTATTAAATAAGGAACAATATTAACGTAAATCTAGGGCCTAGGTTCAGGTAAATAACTAGTCGTACAGTACGCATTTCGGTCGGGTGTAACTGTATCAACCTCATAAGAGGAGTATTAGAGTAACCGATAACCTAAGTATTAACGTCAATAAAGAACAAAGGCCAGTAGCTGAGGGTTGATAAAAGTAGTCCGAGAAGAGGGGACTGAAGTACCGGTGGTTATAAGTCGAGTAGCACTAGGGGATTGTGCTGTTAATTGAGTGCCTGATCATTAACCGTCTTACATAATAAACGCTTCTATCTACGTCTTTGGTGCCCAAGTACTTGGGTAGAGAGTGCTTAGAAATAGCCAAGCTGTAACACCAACTAAAGTCATGCCGCCGTGCTATAGAAATTCACAGTAAAAGAACGCGGACCACTTAGTTCCCCGTCGGCATTTTGCTGGTCGCAGCTCCGACTTCACAATCTTCGGTGACGAATCCCCTCTCCTTTTTAATTCCGATAGCCGTCATAAAAATCGACTATATTTAACCACTCGTGGTTGAGAGACTTTAGAACCAAACACTTAAGTAAAAAGGTTTATTTATAAAACAGTTATATATCGAAAGCACAATTCTCTATTGTTGTCTCAATCTATTACCACTAGTATTTTAGTCCTCTATTTATTTTGCTAGATCAAAGGCACGGCTCCACGGACCTTCTTGTTTTCTATTTTATTACCTCTTAAGATTTAGGTTATCTATTAGCCTAATAGTTCTCATTTGAGATTAACATAGAATGTCCTAAACGGAAGCACTCCGTAATTCTATTTAATTACCTGAGCCTAAGGTCGTAGATTTAAACTGAATAGTAACCCCTATCTTATGTAACACACACCCGAAGGGAATGCGTGAGTGTTATATTATGAACTAGGTTGTGATGAAAGTACACATCCTAGTTAGAACTTTGTCTCTGTTAGTTCTCCGGCACCCGAACGGAATGCGCAACAGATGGTTACGAGGAAAGAATGGATCTTAAGAATTGGTCGTCCTAGTCCACACCCCTTACTCGTCCTGGCCTTATTCAAGAAGTTAACGCCTGTACGAATCACCTCAGATATTTCTCACTCGACTTATGGCCGATTATTGACACTATCTATGTTCTAGTAAGTTATGTGCCACGATATACTCTACACCTTGCCGCTTATATAATTCTTTAAGCCCGAACATCTAAGTTTTTATTTGGGAACTAGTGTTACTAAGTTATATATAGTAATAAGGTACTGTTTTACTTAACTGTTATGAGATCTGGTCCTTACTCCACGTAATCAACCTTTTCATTTTATACCGCAGCAGCTCGGTAATTATTAAAATGTAACCATCAAGAAAAATAGGAAAAATCCACCAGGTATAACAAAGTCTTAAACCAGGTCCATCTACACAATTCTTTGCGCCGACCAATATATACGAAAATAAAACTATACAAACTATATCAAGTGCGCACAAGAAAGGCCGCGGAACTCCATGAGAACAAATAGAAACTAATCAGGTAAACTGAAAACAAAATTGAATGCACCCTCGGACCAATAGCAGAGAAATCTCGTCGATCACCTGACCGATGACTCATGCTTTTGTACCCTTTTTGAAGCATGGCAACCCCCATTGGTTGGATCACACTAGCTAAGTCCTCCCCCAAATAAAATAGGCCAAAACTAAAGAAAAATTTATTAAGTAAAATTAACTACAATTTTGGGTATTTCGGGTCTATAACCCCCTTCTAGCTTACGCCCCCACCCCGAAAAAATGTACCTAGTTGTCGCCACCTAGGCCTCCCTCCATGAGCAAACGGAAATTGTATTAAGCATATATCGTGATGTTAGAGCCGCTGAGATACAGGCTTATTTCGAAGCCTTTTAGGCTAGATGAAGTTGATATAACAAATGTTTACGTGGAGGTGACTAGAAAAGACGATTGTGGAACTGACCCCCTTACAGTGCAAAGTACGTTTACAACTTGCAAGAGGTGGTTTTCAAACAGTAGAGTTCGGCAGGGAACTCCATTCACATA
>JASANE010007420.1:0-28340 GCA_030248225.1 Trileptium ribeirensis | reverse complement strand
TATATGTATAATGCCTTTGGTTCGTTCCTGTATCTGCTAAACTTATGTTCGTAAACAAAGTCTTTGTTATTTCAAATCCGATAAAATTTCTTGCGAACTATATAATGTTCGCGAACATAAACTATCTTCTTCGACTGACTAGAAAATATTCGGTAACTCGAAATTTTACAGAAAACAAAACAGGATACTCAACGGATCATGTTAAGTTTAGTTGTGCATTATAACCCAAATGGTTGGTTATAAACGAAACTGCCAATGTAACCTTTAGGAGCGGAAGTGAAATGCATGCCATGCCGTTTTCTATATACTAAGCCTAAGTCTTAGCCTAAGCTAAGATCCGTATATGAGCCATGTACTAAGCCTTAGTCGGGGGCTGCCGTCCCCCCCCGAACCCCCCGCTCTAAGCTGTTTTTTTCTAACGTTATAACGTCCGGCCCCTAAAGGTGACATGGGCCAACGATACTGTATTACCCATGTTTGTCCACCAAGGTTTCAACCTACCCACGTTCTTGGACTACCAAATACACTGTTTTTGGACCACCAAATTACACCCTACCCATGTTTCTGTATCACTCACATATGTTGCAGAACCACTGAATTCACCTAAAATAATTTTCAAAGAACTTGAGGATGGCACTGAATTTAGTGGTCAAGAACATGGATGGGGTGTAATTTAGTGGTCTATGAGCTTGGGTATTATACATCCTCATAGGGGAGAGGAGATTATTTCCCGATGATGTTCGGACCCACTTCCGAGCGACGCCGATCCCCCTAACGGGTAGCCCAAATCCTCCCCTGCGGCTTTCCACACCCGGGGCATTCACGGCCCACTCACGGAGAATTCTGGCAATAATTAAGGGAAATTATCAAAAGTCAAGATAAAATTGGCAAGAAAGTCCCAACAAATTTCGAAAATTTATATTCTGTAGCCGACGGACTGACTCGCGCCTGGGGGAGCCGAATGGACCCACTCTCCGAATCAATTGCTATCTCTTAAGACTGCGCACCTCGTGCATGTATGGATTATATATATGCATCAAAAAATTCCGGTAGTGTGGTTTAATTTTCTTGCTGTGCAGCAGTAAATGTATATACCACCGCCTGCACGGCCCATAGCTGCTGCCGAACCGCTCTCGCGATCGTCAACGGCAGAAAATTCTTAACATCCGGCTGCTGGCTCGTAGCCGTGATAATCTCCGGCCGGCCCCTTCGGCCCTTGCCCAATACATTTCGAGCCTAAACGGGGTTTGTGTTTTTGTCCATTCGAAGAATGGAAGGATCCAACGAATTTAGAAAGATAAGGAGAAACTCATTGGGAGCTTTCCGCTCTGAGGTTTTTCACGGAATTTTCACGGACATTTTTCACGAATGACAGCAAAAGCTCCAACTGTTTATCACGTCAAGTTGTTTGGTCGCCTAGGCCTTTGTTGATCAATATAGCATTTTCCATCGAGAATGGGACCAGGCTTTCATATTCCGGATTGAATTTTAGAATATCAAATACATTGCAAAGCTAGCAAATTAATAACCTATGATGCAATAATTCAAAAACTCTCATATATAAATTCATTATCTAATAGACGTATTTTTGGAAGAATCTATTACTGAAAATGCCAAAAGTTCGTCGAACCAAACTGCACTCTGTTAAAGGTACGTATAGAATTTCATTATAGACAATGTTTTATAATTACCGTTAGGTTTGTCCTAGGTAAAGTAGAAACTATTAAAGTAAAACGGTGAGTAAACGAAACAACTGCAGGAACAATATTTATGCTTTTTCAATGCCTGAACTAACTAGGAAAGCGCAAGTGTAGCCATATAAATTATGGTCGCCTTAGCAAAAGGTAGTGGTTTTGTATGTCCTGCTGGCTGTAACCGTGACATTCGGGTAGCCAGATTTATGTGTTTTGTTTTTGCAACGTTGTCCGGTATTGCTGTTAATTACTTTCTATCCGCTCTAGACTAGAATATCTGCAGGGCTTCAGACCTCTTTTGGTAAACTCGAACTGCAGTTCAAATGACCCCAATGTAATGCAGGACACGTTTGTTAAAACGTGGGCGAGCGGTCCAGCCCTACTAGTCCAGAAGGTGCGTGTTCACCTCGCGCCAGCACTTGAATTTTGACGTCAGGAGTCTTTTTATTCCAAGCAGATAAATGATACTGCTACATAAAATCATTGTGTAGTAAGAAAAGTTAATTGAAGTTTTTGCTATGTCGTTTATTCTATGGATGTGAGCTGAAAACGGTGAATTTATATGTCAAAACAGAGACTATGTTGGTTCACAAACGTTAGCAACCAGAACTATAAAAGCATGATTCACAATATAACAGGCTTATTAAGGCTGATAATATGGGCCCAAAATTTTAGAAACCCAACGGTTCCTGCGAAACATCAAGTTTTGCTAAATCATTAAAAATAATGCATCACTGTATTCGGTGACTAAATTGCGCTCACGCATTCAAACTTTCGGCTCAAAATTGAAAGCATTTTAAGTGCATTCTTTGGTTTTGAAAGATGCTAAAATATCGGTCAAACTTCTGACTTCAAACGTATTTTCCTTAGCCACGCAGAATGAAAAATGTACGTTGAGAAATTTTGCACTCAAAATTTAAATAAAACTTGGGAAAAAATACGAACTTTCTTGATCGGCTGCATTACCCTCTATAGGATATCGCAGCGAGCTGCATTTGAGCTCAAAGTTTGAAGGTATGAACGCGCCTTTCAGCTTATCGTAACCTAAGCATTTGCTCATGTTTTCGTTTGTGCCAATCTGGGTTTTTAAATATTATACGGGGGAGGGGGCTTTTAGCTATGCGAGGGGTTATTAGGTATTTGGTCCCCATGCACTGATGTTCCTGTAAAAGTGTTGTATATTCGGATTATTTAAATATTGGCAAGGATATAGCCTAAAATTTCAAACTTATTTGAACTTCAAAAACTACATACTACTGGCCTGTCCCAGGCTTAAGAAAAGTGTGTGAAATTCGGGGAAGAGGGAAGGCATCTTCATTATCTGGGACAATTTCAAAGTGGGGAATAAATTTTGCTTAAAAAGCTAAATATTTCCACATTTTCAGGTACTTTTACTGTGGTACAAGTATTTTCGGGCTATAAAACGACGCTTTAGCTTTAGAATTTAGTGGTAGTGTTTAAAAACGCTTTGCATGCGGAAAACATCAATTAGGATTTATAGTTGAACATCGAATATTAGTGGGAGCTGGAGGACAGATATGGCGGAAATTTCACGACCATGAGGAATTTCAAAAGTGGAAAGTCCTCCACCCCGACTGTGAACAGGACAGTAGTGTGCTATACCATTCTCTATTTCGGCTCTGTTTCATGATGTATTAGCGGTTTGAAATATATTCAAACTAGGTTTTTTTGGCTATATCCTTTTGAACCAATATTTGCGGTGTCATATTCAGTGGGCGGTTGAGTCTGGATAGTGATCAGTATTTAATTTATAGTGGACACTTTCATTTTATACTTAACGCTAATAAAAAAGTGGAAAATGCAATATCTTAGGGATACTTGTAAGGATACCAGAGACCTACCAGACCCCAACTGGGAAGCAAGAATATATGGGATTGACTACAGCAAGCCCAAAAGCGGCTAACGTTGTAAGTGTAGTCAAAACAACAGTTACAAATTAGCACCTAATTTTTCACAAAAAGGTACAGTTTGAGAGCATTTTCTGTCTTGCAGGATCAGATAAATTTAAATGTAAATGTATTATTTAGGTACTAGTCAAAAGGAGGATACAGAGGTCTCTATGTAGATAAATATTAAAACACGATTATATACATGCAAAAATTTGTAATAAAATTTGATAAAATTTGTACGAGCGCTATAAAAGTTAAGCTAGCTGTTTTATGTGCGGAGAAATCACTTTTTTAAGTTTAATCTAAATTATAATTATTTTAATATAGAAGTTTTAATAATGAATTTATATATATTTAAGTTATGTGTAATTATAATTTTTTTGTCATTAATTTTTATTGGTTCATTTAGGCAAACAATCAACTAGTACACCATCTGCTCGTGAACATGTAACTGGGTTTGCTCCTGATCGAAAAGAAAAATTCACGCTATTCTATTCGGATCAGTCTCCGTTCAGCAATTTCTATCCAGCAAAATTCACCGTCCATGGTGTTGAATTCAACAACAGCGAGCAATATTTTCACTACAAAAAAGCTGGTTAGCGAATAGTTTTTGGGTTATACTGAAAAATACTATTTCTAACTCGTAACTTAAATTCTCGCTGTATTTTTTCATAGAACAGTGGTCGCAAATCATCTATCTTGTTTAGCAAACTCTATATTGTGAGCGAAGTCATTTACATGCTCGGACATACCCCACAACATTATGCACTGTGCATTCTTGTTGACGCCTTGCTGCAGCTTTTTCCCGGTTCAGGAGTCTGTCGGGTCCACTGCTACATCTAACACATGGACCACGATGTTACATTTTAGGCTTTGTCGAGGTTTACCAATAATTCTGTGTTGCTTGGGTTTCGAGTGATCGCTTAATCGACACACATGGATGCGTGAACTGCACAAACGCGCTTCTGGGATGGGATGTGCTGGATCCTAAATGTTCAAATGTTAAGAATTTTTCCCTTTGGCTAAATTGAATTGATTTGAAAGCGTGTATTTCAGAATTCTTTCAAGACACGGACGTCGCACAACAGATCCTAAAAAGTGACGACCCACGCAAGCAAAAAGCGCTTGGTCGAAAAGTGGCGAATTACAACGAAGACCGGTGGAAAACTGAAGCTCCGAAAGTAATGCGGGACGGCTTGATGCAAAAGGTTTGTGTGTTTTAACTTAGATTTTTCCTTCCGACAGCAATAAATATGCATCAGTTGTGGTAGTCCGTGTAAATACTGAAAGGAATTGACTATTAATAGTATGCGCGATGAGGCTTTAACACGTTTGATTCACATTAGCAGTTATTATTTTAGAAGATGTGAACAAACTGGATCCCGAATCAAAATGCTTTACCCATGCACATTCGAAAATTAGCAAACCTTACTTGTTGATTAACAGTGACTTGGTTGTGTTCATTCCTAGGCATTGCTCTGAGGAGTGGGGACTTTTAAAAAAGTTTTTGTTTTGCGAATCTGCGAAGCAAAAATAATTTTATTCTGCGGTATAGCACCTAATTCTCTGAATGTTCAATTCTGTGGTCATTAACAGGAACTTGGTCGTGTTCGTTGGCTAGGCATTGCTGTGAGGACTGAGCATTTAAAAAAAATTAAACTTCGCAAATTAAAATTTCTATGTTCCTTTGAGCAAGTTGTCTGCGAGTGGCTGTCAACAATGCGGTGCTGAATACTCTAAGCATAATTGTATGCATAAACTTCTGTAAAGATAATTTTATTTAGTTTTCTTTTTCGGTAAAATACGTAACTATATTTTACATTATTTTTTGAATATTAAATGTTTCAAGCATAAGCAAGCTTTCGGATTATGATTTTTATATTTGGTCCCAAATAGTACGAGATAGGCATGTGTACTTAGCTTTGCTTTAGCAATATTGCATCTACAATGAAAGTATGTTTTTGTTTATAATTTCCTAAAATTGTTTCAGTGTAGGGTCAAGTCATGCGGATTGTGAAGGATATTTAGTTTGTTCAGATAAATAACCTGATTCGTGATTTCATGACAAATATACAAAGCGTCAGCAGGGGACTAAATCTAACTACAGTCGCACGAGTAAAACATACCGCCCAAAGCGAAACTAGCCATCAGTCACAAGCTTCGCTTGAACACAGTAATGTTAAAATTATACGGATGTTGTCTGTCATGGGCTCTAAACAATTACCAGCTAGCAACTTTCAACCTATTGATTATCTTTAATTTAATTATGTGTAATTTACAGATGGAATAATTGATGAAAATATAATCTTATTTGCTGGGCTTATCTTATTGCTGATTTACGTTAAGGAATAACAAATGACAGGTCAATGACCGTGTCAGTTTTTATTTACGACCTTGAGACAGGTTCGTGATGTCAAAAATCTTAGAAAGCTTACTTTTCGAATCTTTTACTGAGGATCGAACTGTAGAATAAAGTAGTGTCTCGTAACCCAATTATAAGCTTTGAGGGTGTGGTTTCACCGATGTATGTTAATTTATTGATGGATATTAGTGAAAGGCACTAGAAGTATCAGATTATTTTAAGGTAACATGAACATAAATTTAATAGCTCTGGGCTAAACACCGGAAAAGAAATAAAATTCGCTGCAACTTTGAACTAAATTTACCACAATACTGGGTCCACAGCAAAAATAATAAATGACACTAAACAAGGTCCTCAGGTATATTATGAATCCACATAATAGAAATTTCACATTACCTGCAATTTTGCACAAGTGACACAAATTTTGAGTCGAACTGTTAAGAGATATCAAATTTTAATGGTGATTCAACAGTTCTCTTTCACGAATGGAAGCTTGAACACTCAAGAGTATATGATTATGTACACGAGGAACCTAAGTAGCATTGTAATAAAAGTCAGTTCAGTAAAATTGTCTAATTCGTTTCGCTCATACACTTGTTGCAAATAATATTACAAACTTTACATTACATAAAATAGCCATAAAAGATGATTTAACAGTTTACAAATAAAACGAAATGTAGTCTTATAGCTATATCAAGATAGAAAGAACGTATCACTAGAAACATTCTGAACCGAGTTTTACGTCGTGAATTATTTGCACTAGCTATATGATCTTAATTAAATGATGCAAGGCCCTAATGCCTACGGCAGTTGGGAATAAGAATATGTAATTTATAGTTCCTACAAAATGAAGATCTTCGTCGTCTATTGCTCGAAACGGGTAATTCAACTTTAGTCGAAGCAGCTCCCCGCGATACCAAATGGGGAATAGGACTGTCGACACAAAATCCGAATGCATTTGATCGCAGCAAATGGAGGGGTAAAAATTTGCTCGGACAAATTTTGACTGAAGTAAGAGATACAATTGTGGCGGAACAGCCGCAGGATGTAGCGAAAACCGATAACGAACAAGAGAAGATTGCCCAGCTGGCAGAAGAATGCCCGGTCGATGAAGAGGACAGCCAGATTGCACAAAGATGCTCGGGGGTGGACAGAGAAGGTTGTGGTCCTGAAACATGTCAAGGTCAAGGAAATCAGCAGAGTTGAACCTTCAGCATTGTGATTTATGTGAGCTTTTGAGCTTAATCCGATGCACAGTCACGGACAAAAGTGAGTGCAGACGCGAACGGATGCAATTTCGTCTCATGGACGAAATCGCGGACGGACCCAAATGGACCGGTGAAATTTGGTCTGAACGTAATTTTGGTCCGCTATGCATCCATTTTTTTCTGCGCATCCCCATTTATCCGTGACTATGCCCACGCTAGCGGAACATTGCGATCTCTGCTACCAGCGCTGAAAATATGTAGAGTTAGCGTGTTCAGTCTCTGAACCCGATGTATTCGACATTTGTTGCCACGTGCGGTTGTCTTTATTTCCGCCGCAAGTGCATCGTTTAGCACTGTACGTTATCAATATATTCGATTTTAGATCCATTAACCAGGTTACCTTCCGATTAGCTTAGAACAGCACCTGCTCAATTGCTGAAATTTTCGCAAACAAAATAATATATGCTTTGTTTTATGGTCGTAACTGTACGGACAGGGCTAAAGCCTTAACAACAAATTGACGGATCAGATATGTATGATAGCCTTATATAGGGATAACTATATTTGTATCCGCTAACCTACCGGAATTCTGACGGGAAATGAACTGATATCGAATAAAAATTGCTCTATTCGCGACTACTTTTCACACAAACTTCAAACTAGTCTCTTTAAACAATAATGTATGTATATACATATAGAAAAGATTTCGAACATGTCTCAAACAAAATTTGGAAAACCCGTTGTAATAAAAATTGAAATTTATTGATCGAAATAATAGCACTCGCTTCTGGTGACTACAGCTACAGATCAAAAATAAAAGGAATTTTTTCACGAATCGTTTGCGAATAAATTACCAGTTGTTCGGTTGCTATTCGCGAATTATTCGCAAACGATTTGCTCACAAAATTCCATTTATTTCTCATCGGAACTGTGGAGTTATCATGGCCATGCCAACCTGTGCCAGGGTACTGAGGGTTTACTTGTTAGTGCCAAGAATCAGGGCTTATAATGGTTTGAGGAGCCAAGAAGCCGCTTTGTATCGCCGACTGTCAATGGTCAGTTTGTTGCACAGTGGCCCAGATTTCTTCTGAAGTTTGGCGCGGGACGGATGCGAAATGGTATAAGGAATATGTAAGCCGGGATTTTGTCCATAAGGTACGTATACCGAGGGGTTTTGGTTCAAGATTGCCAGATGTTTGGGAGAGGGCATCCCACTGCCGCCACCACCCAAATTTATGCCTATGATTTTACAGGCAGGCTCTTATAAGATTTCTGTGATTACGGTTGTATAAAGATTGTTCATTTATTGTTGTGTGTCTACTTTTGCGCTTTAACTGAACTGTTTTGATTGTACAATATTATGTGATTGGAGTGGAGGACTTGGAACGTCATCATCGTTCAACGCAAAATTTTACCACTGTCGAATTATTGAAAGGCTAGGCTTTAGCGTTCTTACGGGTTATTCTGAAACAAATATCCCTAAACTATTCCATGCAATGCCAGTAGACAATTCATAGGTACGTACGTATATACTTAGTTTAAAATAAAATCTTTGTTTTAAAAGTGTAATTCTTCTAGTATCGTCTTTTATAATGTCCTCGCCGTTTGAAGCTTTGACATTCCGAAGAAGTAGTCTATATACGTACAGTATATGTGGGTTTTAGTTCACCCGTTCGATGATGGGTGTGACAATGAAGATTTTCGGTACTATAGACCGCGGTACGCCACGGTCGTTTTTGGTCTTAATCCCTGGGGGTCATGAACAAGGCTCGATCACACCATATGCTTGGACCAGCAAACGCAGACCTCTACAGTTGCTTAGCCGCTAAATTTAGATGTCTTGGTTCTTCGCCCATTAAATTTTTGAATATTAAAAAACTTTTATCACCAGCAACAAGGTTGTCTGCATTTGATCGTCACGAATCTGGTAGGCCTGAATATAGTGTTTCAAGAACATGGTCAAGGTCTGGGTTTGGTGGTCAAGAACCTGGAGTGTCTAAGTTAGGTGATCACGAACCTGAGGATGTTTAAATTTGGTGGCCCAGGAACCAGGTGGTGATTGTTAGCCACTGGTCGAAACGGTGTACTTCATGCTTATAACCCACAATCTGGAAAACCTTCGGTGATAACGCCGTCAACGATTTCGCCGTAACGGGGTTGAAAGTATAAAAAATTTGAACAGTGTCACACTCTTGAGCATATTCAATCCCCACCGGTTCCTGATAATAAGAAAAGCGAGGCTATACTGGCTAATCTACTTGGAGTCAGGTTGTACGTACCTTGCGTCGTTATTATTTCCTAGTGTAGGAAGTGCCATGTAGGCATGATGTATCCAACGGCCTTTAATGCTTTATTTTGAATGCTTTACCATTTTATTACGGGGGGGGGGCAGTAATAACTGTCACCCTCAGCTCAGCTAAGTCGGGTGTTATATTAGACAAATAATAATTCTTGTCCTGCGACTGTTCAATAAAACTTGGCTTCTGGATAAACTTTGGCTAACTCCGGTCATCGACATTTTCGCCCGGAAGAGTTCTTATGGAAAGCTATTTGATGTCGTCGAATTGGAGATATCACATCCTGATCTCTTAAAATGGTCGTGGGGACCCTCTTCAATAGGGTTGGGTAAATATTTGAACGTGATTTAGGTTTACCCGGTGTCTCAGGTGTAAATCATTTTCAAACGTGCAGTCTAGGTGACAATGGTAATGCTATCATTCCCATAAGCGAAGCGCCTGACATTCTTTTTCACAGTCAGTTGCGGATATCTGTCCCTTTATTACTATTGTATATTTTGATCAGGGAAAAACCCGTTTTTCACAGTCAGTTGCGGATATCTGTCCCTTTATTACTATTGTATATTTTGATCGGGGTAAAACCCGTTTTTACAGTCAGTTGCGGATATCTGTCCCTTTATTACTATTGTATATTTTGATCAGGGTAAAACCCGTTTTTCACATTCAGTTGCGGATATCTGTCCCTTTATTACTATTGAATATTTTGATCGGGTAAAACCCGTTTTTCACAGTCAGTTGCGGATATCTGTCCCTTTATTACTATTGTATATTTTGATCGGGGTAAAACCAGTTTTTCACAGTCAGTTGCGGATATCTGTCCCTTTATTACTATTGTATATTTTGATCAGGGTAAAACCCGTTTTTCACAGTCAGTTGCGGATATCTGTCCCTTTATTACTATTGTATATTTTGATCGGGGTAAAACCCGTTTTTCACAGTCAGTTGCGGATATCTGTCCCTTTATTACTATTGTATATTTTGATCAGGGTAAAACCCGTTTTTCACAGTCAGTTGCGGATATCTGTCCCTTTATTACTATTGTATATTTTGATCAGGGTAAAACCCGTTTTTCACAGTCAGTTGCGGATATCTGTCCCTTTATTACTATTGTATATTTTGATCAGGGTTAAACCCGTTTTTCACAGTCAGTTGCGGATATCTGTCCCTTTATTACTATTGTATATTTTGATCAGGGTAAAACCCGTTTCATTGTGACCGAGAATCTACAACTGTGATCGCTTCTAGCAATCACAGCGTGACTTTTTCCAATAAATTTTTGAAAATTGATACACTGAATACTGATAGTCAAAATTTTTTTAAATTATAAGCAGGATCAAATGTATTGAATTGAGTTTTATGCATTGGATTTTAAGACGTCACTAACCTCATCACAGTTGCCATTTATAATTTATATTAACTCAGTCAAATGTCAAGTTACCCGGTTAACATTATAATTTTTTTAAAATATAACATATAAACGTATTTTTACAGTTCATAAGCTTAAGTAAGGGTCGTATGGCACATTATAAAATACTATTAAGCTATTAATTTTGTGTAATAATGCTATAAAACAGATAAATTTGAATCTAGGAAAAACCTAATACATTAAGCATTTTGCGTTGTGATTGGTTTTGGCGAAGTTTTGCAATAGGAGACGTTCTTCGAAGACACTGCCTATCCTACAATATATATAATCTGAAACGTTTTATAGAACCAAAGCTTTTTTCCTACCTCGTTTGAAAGACAAATATTCAGGAAAGATTACAATTTTTGGTCACTCGAAATGTATTTATACTACGTCTATTTCTGGTCTTGACTTATAGGTATGTAATTCTTACAATTATACGCAGAAAGTTTTGTCGTAAAGTTTTATTTCAAATAAATATATGAATGTATAAAAATTTGTTTTAAAAAAATTATTTTAAGAGATTTTTCCAGCATTCATATTGTGTGTAGCATCAATCCGGATCGTAAGGTCGTGGCACAAGTCTTCGGTCTAGAGGAGCGTAGTTTCGCCGGAGCGGTCGGAACCGATGTGGTGGAAATGTATAGCGGTACCTTGCGGGAGATATCGGCCTAATAAAGCGTCGACGAGAGAGCACTAAAATATAAATACGTCATATCACTATGGGCATGGCTTAAATTAACCCCTTAAAAAAGCAAGAGGCATTACTTAGCTGTAGTCTAATCGTTGTTTTAAAAACATATGCACGTCAAAGGCACTTTTTAAGGCAACTAGATTTTCTACAATACACATCACCAAATTCTGCAAATTACGATATATATTGTGTTCACATAAAGATATACTTTAAAACAAAACTTAAATACGCATTTTTGCAATATTCTGTCTAATTTTTAAGTTTTTCAGTGTGTCCAACTAACATTCTTTCTAATATATATCTATATTGAGAAATAATTGTTTTCCTAAAAGTTTAGACAGTTTTCACTCGTTCAGATTAACTAAAACAGCAAAAAGTAATAATAAAAATATTTGAGTCAAAAAATTGGAACGTGTTAGTATATGTTTTACTTTGTCATGGTTCGCATATATATATTACAAATTTTGATTCGACTGACGTCGTTGAAAATAGTTACCTCGTAGGTATTGTGGTTAAAGCATTAATAAGTCTTAATTTTGCCTGTAATTCGCTGTAAAATGCTCTCAAAAACACGTTGGGTCATATTGACAAAAATGATACGTTGATAGATTCAATGCCCGAGGTAGAATTAAGGAAAACTTCGCCTGGATTTCCAGATTCCGGGTGGTTTGTACAGTTGAGAAATATATTCTGTAATTCTATATTGGTCAGTTATTGTTTGACATTGTCATAATACAATGTGGTGCCTCACGGTAAACCTATAATAAAGTGTATATTTATCATGCGAACTTTGAACGGACTTGCACTGTTTGAATTATATATATTTCACGAAGGTTCGAAATTTTAACTTCATGGACGTACGTACTCAAAGGGGCCCAGCGGTACATGTTCCCCTTCCGCGTGCTTCGAAGTTCAACTATGATGTCGGGTGTGTTATGCCTCGAAATTTAGCAAATTGTGATGTAAATCTTGAATTTGCCTCCCTTCAATGCACATCGCTGGCAATAAATATGCTCCGTCAATCCTGGAGTCGATACTAGGATTGTGGTCAAAGCTGTTTTAGAATTTTCCCGAACAAAGTCTAAGACATTTCTTTCGAGTACATATTAATTTATTGGGTTTTGCGTTTACTTAAGGTCTGCCTTAGCAAAAATCTAGCTTGAATATATGTACATTTGCCTTAAGTCTACTACAACCTGTGAACCCTTAGAGAGGTCCGCCGGTGCTAAGCTTAATAGGTATGAACATATGCAGTTCCGAAAAGAAGACATCTAAGGATGGGTTATTTGCTATAAAACAGCTGCCAAACGTGCAATAAAAATTCGATAATTTATCGTTTATTTTTCTAAAAATAGCTGTTTGTGGAGACGTACCGCAGAAAATTTACACGGACTTGGACGTGCTGGTGGCAATACCGGTGAGTCGCTAAGCGATCACCTTTTTACAAGTGTTCGTGCTGGCAGTACTGGCTAAAATATGGGCAGTCGCAAAATTAAAAATGACAAATTTACATCTAGATGGACTTACTGGCCTCAAGTCCGGTGAGTCGCGAAGTGATAACCGTTTCATAAATACTTGCTGCCAGTACTGACTAAAATATGGGCAGTTTAAAAATTTAAAATTTACATCTAGGTGGACGTGCTGGTCGCAAGACCGGTGAGTCGCTATATGATCACCTTTTCATAAGTGTTTTTGCTAGAAGTACTGGCTTACGCTTGGGCAGTCGAAAAGTTAATAATGACAAACTTACACGGAGGTTGGCGTGCTGTTCTCAAGACCGGTGAGTCGCTAAGTGATTATTTTTTCATAAGTGTTTTTGCTAGAAGTACTGGCTTACGCTTGGGCAGTCGAAAAATTAATAATGACAAACTTACACGGAGGTGCGCGTGCTGTTCGCAAGACGGGTGAGTCGCTAAGTGATCGCCTTTTGACAAGTGTTCTTGCTGGCAGTACTGGCTGAAATGTCAAAATTAATGTGACACAACACCGGTAAATTTTTATTTTAACAATCTTAACACTAAAACTATTATATATATATATATATATATATATTATTTATATATATCTATGTTATGTAAATTATCTATGTAAATGGTTATTGCTCAGATTTTCTGCAGGATACTTCTCTTTGTGAAATTTTGCAGAGCAATATTTTCGATATCGCCGTAAATTTGTTATGTTTCAGTCTGCCAAAAGTAACCCTGAGGGGCATCACGTTATAACGTTAGAAAAAGGAATATCATAATGCGGAAGGTTTTTTTGGGCGGCACTTTCGACTTAGTTTAGTGTATCGCTCATAAAGGGACACAAGGTAGGATTAGTTTATATATTGAGAACCGAATGGCATGCATTACACATTTTATATTACACTCGAAATTTATTTTGCCAGCCAGCAGCGTTATGTTATGACATTATTTATTTTGGGGGCTATTTTGACGGTTAGCTTAGTTGTACTAAACTCACAAATATTCATAAGGGAAATGCAGATTATCCCCGCCGATTTTCGGACTCCTCTCCGGTCGTCTGAGCCGCTTCCCCCTAAAAGCGCAATGGCTAAAATCGATGGAAAATCGCCAAAAATTAGGAAAATTTTTGAGTCTTAAATCAAAAATTTTAGAAAATTTATCCCGCTGTACTAGGACCCCTTCCTACTCCACCATGGAGAGGTGAAGGCCTCCACTGGGATGTCGTGCCTCGCGCATGTGTATATGACTAAAGTATCTGTAATGTTACAAGCTTTTTGTTTTATGTAAAACAAATTTTACAAATATATTTTGTGACATATTTGAGTTGTTGATATTTTAATAAAATGTATTTGCAAACCTGTGTCAATATCAACCCTGTCGGGTGCATTTGAATCACTGTTTCGTTCGTAAATGAACATGTATTTAGTATTGAACAAAGCTTTGATACAGTGGTGAATTTAAGCTGTGCCGCTTGGCTCCGCCTCTAGGCTATTTAGTAGCTGTTGCTCGGCCGGAAAACTTAAATATTGTGTGTTATAGCGATACAGTTTCTATAGTGCGGCGTGGGAACTTGGCAGTGCATGCATAGGTAGACACAATAATATAAGCGGGTTACCTCCTAAATTCATAAAGTGCCGCCACCCCAGCACCCCCCGTCCCCCAACTCTGCGCCTGTCACAACGGCGCGGAAAATTTTAGCAATTTTGAATGGGCAGAGTTATATGTGCTTTTGGGGGGATGAATTGGGAAATATTGGGAAGGCTTAAAAAAAGTTTTGCTACCCCTCTTGCCTACCTACACCTTCACGCAGAGATAATCTAACCCCTCAATCCAATCAGTCTTTCGATTGTTGCTACTTTCCTCGTAGCTTCAACGTGCTGAGAAAGTGTGCGTTGAAGGCACCCATCTCGGTTTTTTGTGTTTATTTATATATATATATATGTTGTGACGGCCGGACTAACGACAGTATCGATAATTACTGTTGGGCAACTACTTTTTGTATAGTACTTTTAGGATACCCCTTCCAATGTAAGCTTATTGGAAATCGTTACAAAACTCCAACAACTCCCTACACGACGAAGATGTCTTTCACAAAACTCCCAGACTCAAGTAAAGAACATCCCAATTGTCGAAAAGTATCACCAATCCTATTTCTGGTGTACTAAACAAAGCTTTTTTGCGCCCTATAGGGGAACTGGGATTTGTGGAGGCCCCTCAACTTTATATTTTTTATTTTACGTTATGTTATCTTTTGCGTATCGGTGGCTCTGAGAATCAGTAAGTTCAATATTTTTCATTATGTCAATTGATGGATAATGTAAATCTGATGGGCGAATAATGTAAAATCAGCAGCGATTCCGGTTCATCACCATCAGATGCCGACCTTTTCCTATTTGTCTTACCGTACGTTAAGATTAAGCCTAATCCTTTGAATACCATTACCTTCATACACAAAATGCCAATCCTTGCTTGAACCATGATATTCCTTGGCATAACCCAGATTCTTTGCGCGGAGACTCCAATTATATATTAATCTGCTTCGAAGCGAATATGATTGTATTCGAATGGCTCAAGACAGGTTTCATCAACTAGTGAAAGGATGCTCCGACGAGGGTAGATGGCTGGGTAGGGGCGGTGGGCTGTGTGTGGGTAACGTCCTTGTCATCTAGCCCGGGCACTAATGCGCAAGCATTCGCAGAGAACCCATGAAACAAATAAAAATGCCAGTTTTTAGAGTGTAGAGCATTTGCGATGCAATTAAGACAACCAAATATGCATTTGGCATGGCAAAATTACAATTAGAAGCAACCGGGTCAGCTAGCCATCGGTTCACCCGGTCAGATGTAGGTGATCCAGTCCAATCTCTGGTCCGTATAGCTGTTCCCAATACTTCGCTGATAGCCTTAAATAAAATTTACGCCGACCCAAACATTGCCAGTGCCAAAAAAGGTAGGTACTAATTGAGAAAAGCTTAACCGTGGCAGAGCTTGGCCGTGAAATTGTTGGGCCTGAACCAAACATTGCCAGTGCCAATAAAGGTAGGTACTAGTTGAGAAAAGCTTTACCGAGGCAGAGCTTGGCCGTGAAATTGTAGGGCTCGGCGAAACGAATTCGGGGGATGAATATCGTGGCGGAGGCACGAACTTGATTGTTGCCGGCCTTCGAACGGCACGAGATTTGCTAAACAAATGTGGTATCGGTTTCAACGGCGGATATCGTTTGATCGGACGTCGGCGTGGCAGTAATGGCTGGTTGAATTGCTGAAATAAACGTGATAGAATAGAAATAAAGTGTTTTAAAAACTGGGTGATCTACGTCCTACTGTCTCAATGATTGGATGACCCCACCGAACAAAGTGTTTCAATCTAAAACTTTAGACAATATGTGTTATAAATCCGTCTGTTCTGGGATAGATGGTCTCGGCGGTGGCGTACGTTGTGTCTGACTATTGTTGTGATGGGTAGGCTAAAATGGTAACATTATTGGCACATGTCACATTTAGGGGCTCGTAGCCAAATTTTCCACGCGTTCGTCGAGCGTGAGTGGGGTTGCGGAGCCTCAAGTGCCTAAATGGGACTTAGGATGGTCCGACCCTTCGCTGGAACCTCTACCTCGCTTATGTACCACCTCCGTTTGGGCCTTAGACCGCAAATAACCCTGGAACCGCATTTTTTCCTGCTGTGGACAGAACGAACAAACAGAGCACCCGTGTATGCCTTACTACAAAGATGCTGACGTGTGCAGTGTTTTCCAGGTGCCACTATGCTACAGTTTCCAGAGCCACTGTCCTGTTAGTGACGAGGACGTAGAGTCTACTTGGAAACTATTCCAATCAACAATATACGATGGCTTCTCGGGACCGACAAGCCAAAAAAGTATATATCATGGATTTCCAACGCGTTATTATCTACGGCTACTGACCGCTATAAATTGCCACCAAACCAGACTACAATGTATTCGATATTGAAAAACGCTTAGCTCATGGCCTGAACACAAGCAAAGATCCTGAATGGCTAGCTATGGCTGAAGACATGAATCGTACCAATCGCGCAGGCGATCAGAGGGCCCTAGCCAAAAACCGGCGGGTATTTACAGGAGCTGTTATCTGTAATGACACGATCCCGACTTAAGCCGTAATATCATCATCGTTGTGGTGCAAAGCACAGCACGTTGACGTGAACACTTCGAGCAGCTACTAAACAGGCCGCCTCCTACATCAAGTGGTATCAAAAGATATTATCACCTATTTTTACCTTTTACTACTTTCGGCTATGCTCAAGCTGAAGTCTGCAACCCCGACGGTCTAAAACGAATCCCTGGTTGTTTCTGCGTTATATTCTGGCGGTTCAAGTAGCGGCTGAGTGTACATGTTAAACACAGCTGCTTCAAATTTACCGATGAGCATCCTGTGTAAAACAACAGAACAGGTTTTTTAAATATTTTCGGGAAAAAACAGGAAACTCACAGAATTTGTAAAATGTGAGCGAATTGGTGGCAGAATGCGTTGTCTCGTTTCCGGACTAGACGACGGAAGGGGCGGTGAGGACGTGCGCGCTCGTCGGACTCGAGGGGCTAGCTTTATCGACCTCGCTGGGACTACCATAGTATCGTCCATTGTAGTCGGAGCAAGCGGTTCAGCAATTGGTCGACGTATCGTCGATTTCTGAGCCATTACTGGGAATAGTTCTTGACTAAAAATAGAAAAACTCTACAAAGTAAAACCAATGCTGTGTAAATCGCTCTTACTTGGGTTACGAACGCGTGTAGCTTTATTACATTCTAATATGTCGTCAAAAAGGGGTTGAGGTATTCTCAAGATATTTCATACTCCCAACAACTTCTTAGTTTCAACGTTAGTAGCTAATAGGAAGATTTCCATCATTCATATTGATTTGCGTGCATTATACTACACACTCTTTGGAAGCTGGCCCGCCAATTACACCAAATTTTAGACGCTGGCACGCCATTTACTCTCCACTTGAAGGTAGTATCGGGCCAGCGTCTATAAATTGGTTTAGTTGGTGTGTCATCGTCTACAATTTGGAGTAATTGGCATGCCACCATATACAAATTAGTGCAACTGGCATGGCAGTATATACGCTCTGATACAAATGGCAAGCCTGCATCTGGAAGTTGACGTAACTGGCAAGACAGCATCTCACAATGATGCAACTCGCACGCCTGCATCTGCAAGTTGGTGCAACTAGCATGACAGCATCTACACAACATTGATACAAATGGACTGCCTCCATCCAGAAGTTGATGCAACTGGCATGACAGCGTTTGCAAGTTGTTGCAACTGCCGTGCACAGAAAAATGCATGCAGAAACTTGGCAGTTTTGTATGAAGCAAGCGGCCGTAAGAGACCAACATCTCGTATGCCTGGATGTATAATATTTTAGTTTCTTATATATAGATTATTTACAATAACAGTAAATGTGGAACCTGTGACTTGTAGGTAAATATATACTGTAAATTAAGTACCCGCACGCTAACTCCGTTTCTCGTGGATTAGCGAGTTACTAGATTTGTATCAAAACCTTGGCCCAACAATCTCATAGTTTGTAAATGGTGTAACTATTTGTTGATAGTAGCATGTCATTTTCATCGATTGGTACATCGTAGCGTACTACTTGTACTTGTTTGTAGATGGTGGCATGCTTTTTGACGTCAATTTGTAGATACTGCTTCCAGTCCCACAATTTGTGGATGCTATCATGCTAGTTGCGCCATGTTGTAGACTGTGGCATGCCAGTAGAGCCAGTTTGTAGATGGTGACACGCCACGCCAGCTCTTCTTAATCATAGATCTATACTGATTGTCTAACTGTAACAAGTGGGGTGTATAAGGCTTAGGCAATAAACTGTAGTTAATGGCTATAGGGAGTTTCTAACGTAGCCCATCACTTAACATACCTGCTTTTCCTCATGCTTTATGCCAATTTCATCAACATCAATTTTATTATATAAACCAAGATATATCGACTTTATTCTTCTGTCCTTAATTAGGGTCCCACACGACCATTTATGATAGGTTGAACATATATATAATTATTAACTGTACGAAGTCTAGCAACTATCGAGCGTAATTTATTATCAGAATGGTCTAAACTCTCTTTAAAACTGAGTCGCGTTTATAATTTAGCGGAAATAGAAATTCCGCAGCGATTATGGATGTATGTACTTGCCAATTTGTGTACACATCCATTAAGTCGTGTCAGCCACGGGTTATGGATAAACTGCAGGCTTCTTATCGCTTTACAGAGCTGATATCATATGTAATTATTGGTCATTGTAACCATTTTTATCTAGTTTTTACTTTTATTTATTTTATCTTTTATTTATTTATGCTTTATTTATTTTATTTTTCATTTAGTGACTTAACATATCACTGCTTTTTACTATTAGATAGTAAATTACAATGATTTATCATTAAACGCTAAACCCATCGGTCGGCGAATTCTCAAATACTGTGATAATTCAACTTTTATTTAATGTTAGTTTAAAAACAGAAAAAATAAGAACAAACAAAACAGAATATATCTGGATGCCTAGCTATGTAATATCAACATATAATATTAACCTCCGCACGATATAACTCAGAAAAGCATCTGGCTTGTTTCACGTTCAAACTAAATTTATCCGAGATCAACACTAAATTTCTTTCCGGTTTGGTTACAATCTTTATGGAAGCCATTGCCTGTCTCTTCGACACTTGTGTCGACCAGCAAATGCTACCGAACGCTTTCGAAGAACACCGTTCCTGGTGGGCTTACGGATGTTTAACATCCCACTTGAAAATTGTGTTGAGAACTCTACGACACTATAGTCATTTACGACGAGATTTAAGAAGTGCCGTTTTGAATCACAACATTTCTACGTTCAGATTCAGTAACAGCTTTTTTCGTGTTCAGCGGATTACCACGGTCCGTATACAGGCAACAATAACAACAACACAAATCTGTGATAGAGCGGGTATAGTTTCCGTCATCTCATGTCTGAGACCTATACGTAAAAAGTTATAAACTTACGAGAGAGTAAGAACATCCGAAGCTTTCGGTATACTTGCATTTGTCTTCAACCGACGCAGCTCAGAATACGTTAACGTTCGTTTGAATAGCAAATGGTCACGCCTGGATATATAAGAATCAAAATTGTAGCAATATAAAATTAGTGACAATGAACATTCCCAGTGCCATTCAAAACATTTGTTCTAAAAATGTAACTAGAAAGATATATCTGGCGAAAACACAAAAAGTGGAAGTTTTATACAAAATTCCGACTATATACTGGGTTCCCGTGTCCTGGAGAATCCTTGACTATCCTGCAAAATCCTGGAATTCGCAAATGCTGTAGTGGAAAAAATGCGAAATGCTGGAAAATACAATAAAATATCCTGGAATTTCTTCAAAATCATGCAATTTTTTTCCGACAGAAACGCGTCTGTAGAGAGCGGATTTTCAGTCAACGGGGACATTTTGGTGGAGAATATCAAGACTCATTGGTATCCCAACGTATTGTCTATTATGCGGTGCTGGAAGCTGGTGGCACAGCGGCTATTCATTTAAATCCGGAACTGCTGAAAATGTGCGCGAGCCCAGTACCGGGCCGCCCTGTATTCTCGCAAAAAAGGCGGATGCAGTGGCTCGCGATGAGGAACGAAAAAGGAAAAAACTCATTGACATTCAAGAGCTAAAATTTAAGCGCTGCGACGCTATGTCCTAAGCGAGTGCCATTTTCAGTCAAGTGGTGGATCTGCATAAAAAATTATGACCAGTTAGTTAAGGAAATATAATTCCAGTGTTGAATTTTTCATTCATATATGGGCAGAGTAACTCAGACATTTGATTTTCCCCCAGGTTCGCAGGCAAAAATTCGATCGATTAATATTTATGGGAAAAATTACTTGCGGACCAAGAATTATATACTGGAAAATTAGCACAAAAATCCTGGAAAATCCTGGAATTTTTTGTCTGCAAAGCCGCGGGCACCCTGTATATAATTGTATAGATTTTTCCGACCAACAAAAAACAGTACCGGTATGGTGTCCGAGATACTTTAATTAATCTAACAGCACTCGAAAATATTTTAATGGTATTTACTGCGACTGTGGTGCGTTGAAAATGTATATAGCCTGTGCCATGGAATATTGATTCTTTTCCGAATTTTTTTACCAGCCAATAATGTATATAATAAATTGATTGAATATATTGATTGATTGATTGAATAAATTGATTAGCCAACGATGTAATAAATTTAGTCAGTACCGAATAAATTATGGTGTTGATACATTTTAGTTAAGCAAATAGAATCACTGGCTTTCAGGGCGTTATTAATATTATTAAGTATATCGGTTTTGTATGCCTGATGTATATGTTTTCTAGCACAATACAAGAAATAAATACCTAATCACATAAAAACGGAAAACCTAAATAACTGTCCTAAACAGATTATGATACTGTTTTACGACTAAGCTGCCAATTTCACTAAAGTTTATAGTATAATTATGTTCTTTTTGTTGCATTATTTAACATTTTTAAGCCAAGATTTAGTTGGATACTTGCTTGAGTGACTACTAGTCCCACTTACAACCAGATAAATGGTTAAGAGACAAGGCGACTGATTTTTAGTCTTTTTTATTAAGAAAAAATAGAAAATCATCAAAAGCAATGATTTAGGATGCAATCAAGTACCTATAATTAATATTGTAAAACGTATGGATTTGCCTATATTGACTCAAATCCGTTTACCGACTCCCTAATTCAAATAGAATGGTCTCCGTCCGAATTAGGTGTTTACTTTGACTTAAGTAAAAGCTAAACTTATATTGAGGTAAAGTTTGACTTTTAGTCGGGCAGTCAAACAATTTGTTAGCTTAAATCTGGTTTATTGTTTAGTCGGGAGCCAACCGCCGGACTAAGTCCAATTCAGACTAAGAGATAATTGAGTGAACTGTTCCAATTACATGAGAAACTTGCTACATTTACTTTATGGTTGGTACGATTGACATTAAAATATCAGGGTATAGTTTTTTCGTTTTATACTTTAGACTTCACCCAAAAGCATTTTATTGGGAGCCATATGATTTGGTTGTGAAGAAACAATCCTAGTACATATATAGTACTTCAATCTAGGCCCAAGTCAAGCTGAGGGGCGTGACGTCATAGGCTGGTATGTCGTTCTACATATACTAAGCCTAAGCCTTAGCCTAAGCTTCGACCTTTATATGGCCCCTAGATTATAACTGAGCCTAAGTCGGGGGGCTGCCGCCCCCCGAACCCCCCGCACTAAGCTGTTCCTTTTTCAACGATATAACGTTACGCCCCTCAGCTTGACTTGGGCCTCAATCTATATAAATATATAAGTATATGTATATATACGTATATATATGCAAATATATACATATGTATATGTATAATAGTACTTTAATCTTACCACAGCTAACTTGTAGTTACTGATATGCGATCATGAATTGAATTTTGTTGAAATTTTGTTTTTATTTTGAGGTTTAGCACGTACTGAAGACATAGGTACATGTGCAAACTAACTTTTCCCTTTCAGCTTCAATCATTTCTCGGTTCCATGACTTAATTGCCAGATTACGAGCCTGAAAGCAGTAAACAATGTTCTATGCGCTGTATCGGCATATTTAAAAGCCAAAAATGTTTAACTTCTGCTTTGTATGAAAAATTTCTTACACTTTCTAGCAAAAAAAATTGCGAAACTATTTCGCTCGGATAGACAGTAAAAAATTTTGAGTCAAATATTTAATTCAATTAAGCTAGTCTCTATCGGCTCAAAACAAACGAACTAGTTTCATATATGAACTGAAACAGACTCACTCACTCAGATAGATATATATTTTTAATCAAATTTAGCGTTGAAGTTTTATGGTAAGTGTAAGCTAACCCACTCATCATGACGATCATGATGAATGCCGAATCACGACGTGATGCAAAGAAGATGCATATGATGTAATATAACGCAACAGGACGCAGTGTTGACTTTTGGCGTAGGCGCCTAGACACTGTAGGCGTATTGCGTCATGATTCAATCACGCAATATATCTGTATATATAGCAGTGATCAGTACCGCTATTTCTGTAGTTTGATGTTTTATTCTTTACTCCAATAAAGTTATCCTGTTGAGTTGGTTCTTTTATACTGGAACTCAACAGTAAGGTATATGTATTTAAATTTTGAGCAACGAGATTTTTTAACTAGAATTTTAGGTATTGCTATCTTATGTGCAGATATTGCAGAAACCAGATGAAAATATCAGACGGTAAATTTTTTTACTCTTATTTTTCTCAATTCTTATCAATTTTCCTTGTTTTTTACCAATTTGCCAGCAATTTTACTTTAATTTTGCCGAAATTTAGCCTATTTTTCCACAATTTTCAGTGCGCCTTGGGCGCGGGGGGAGGGCGAGCCTCTGGGGGTCAGGCTACATCTTAAGGTAAGAACACTTAAGCACCGACGGGTGGGGTGTCGTCGAGCCTTAAGAGTGGTTAATTCCCCTCCGCTATCAACTTGTATGATTATAACATTTTAAAAATTCTTTGTACATTTCAATATATTTATTATAAATTTTCAAGTTTATTATAATTTGCATGATTCAATTTTGTAGAACATAAACTCGTTGAGGGAATTCAGGTTGAGGGTTGTTATATATTTATATTTTACTTTTATGTTAAATTTAATCTATATATATTTCGAATTTCATACAGTGAACGTATAAAAATATAACGCATGGAAATTACGTTACATTTACTGAGTTATAATTAACTTCATATATAAATGTTGATGATTTCTATTGTGCTGTAAAGGTTCAACGCACAATTTGTTTTATTTTTGTTGTATTTTATCTAAAAATTCACATATTTGTACAAAACATCAATAGATTGATTCCAGTAGCACGCTCTGTATCAAAGTAAGTACAAGTTTGTAATAATCTGCTTTAATATTTTGTTAGAATTTTGAAACATTTTACTATCGTTATTATTTTATACTAAGCTCTTGGGTCGGCGAATTCCCAACTACCGTGAAAATTGGACTTTAGTGATACTTGAAAAAGCAAGCAAGAAGGAAAACTAGAATTAGAGCTCTTATAATGACTAGCTATGTAATAAATTGTCCAATTCCTAACTACCATTGGGCCTTTAGTGCACTAAATTCGTGGAAAATCCACAATTTTTGCACCAAATCCGCACCTTCATTGAAAATAAAAATAACTCATTGTCTTGCTGCAAATATATAGTTCTCTATTTGTGCCTTTTACTACTTTTAGCTATGTCCAAACTGTAATTTGCGGTGTCGGCAGAATAAACGCTACTTTTTACTATTTTCTCATAGTGACAGTTTAAATCTAAAATATTATTACATAGCTAGGCGTTAAGATCTGCAATTCATTTTTGGTTTTCTTTTTTGCGACATTTTCTTTCATGTGTCAATACAATTTTAACGGCTGTTGGGAATTCGGCAATCGAGGCGCTTAGTGCAATCTTGTATGATAAACGACACATGATATAATTAGAAAAGAATAGATATTGGCTTGGACCGTTCGCAACCTTCAGCTTGGACATAGCTTAAAGTAGTAAAGGCACATTTAGGGGGCGATATTTTTTGCGACAGAATAATATACCGGGCTATCCTTATTTTCTATAACGCTGTGATTTTGGTGCAAAAATTGCATATTTTCTCGAATTTAATATACTAAATGCCCAACTGTAGCTGGGAACAAATATTGGACATTTAACTGGTTGCGAACATGCATTTTTTTACAATTACCGTTGGACTTTAGTGTACTGACTTAGTAAAAAATACCGGTTATAGGTTTCATAGGAAAAGCAAAGGTAACGATATTGGTATTTTGTAACAAATCCCACGCGTTGTAATATCGGAAACTATTATAGAATATGGACTCTGGAGAGTAGCAGGATTAAGGATAGACATATGTATATTTATGTGTCAAAAGCAAACACAAATGATCAAAATCTCAATTACCTGATCACTCAACGGCATAAGTAGCGAGTTAACTTGTTCACGAACGACCAGGTAATGGTTGAAGATATTTTCTAACCATACCGGGTATTTGTAGGCTAAAATCCGTAAACTAATATTTAAATTTGTTTATTATACCGCAAAGAAGACACATTTTTGCAATTTCCGGTCATAATAGCCGGTAGTTACAACATACGCGGCATCGAAAGATAGGAAATTATTTCAGGCTAATGTCATTCACACAAATACCTACACTATTTCACTAAATTTCATAAAAACACCTAAACTCAAATTTTGTGTTTTATACTGCAATAGGCTCAGTCAGATTTGTACCAAGTAAACCAGCCGTCTAGCACAACTGTACTCTTGTAACTGACTCATATTAAACTAAGCCTGATCCATGTTTCACTCAGACTGAGTCTGTGCTGAGTCATAATACTCAAATAAAGTCTGAATTACTCATTGGGTCAAACAGTTTTTAGCTCAGACTGAAACAAAATCTTTTTTCATTTTTGAGCTGGAAAGAATTGCTCAACTGAGTCGAATTCTGACTCCGAGTTACATAGTGCAAAATACAGGCAGAATACCATACAAACAAATCTTTAATCCTGGTTTTTATTAAGCAAACTATTCCTGGCTCCATAGACGGACAATGCAACATTTATTGTTAGCATCCGATGAATGCCATCCCCAGGGTTATTGAACGGCTACAAAAGCCCAGCTGCGGAGCATAGTCTTATGGAAACTGAAATGCACATGTGTTTTTATATCATTCAGCTTTACTCAGCTCTGATGTAACATTGACATGAAGGGCAAATTCTTTTACTGAGCAAAGTAGCGGATGTCATGGTAGCATAGGAAAAGCTATTTGTACAAAAATGCTCACTCTAAAAACACAGAGAAAATTTGACTAAATAGAGTCGATCCCAAGCTGACTCAATTGAGTCAAGTTCGAGTCGGGAGTTATTACAGTGCACAAGAAAGGATTAAAGCAACTTTTTTGAAACAACAAATATTTTTCGGAACATTATATACGTTCACATTGGATTACAGCCAATTGTCGCCTCAGAACGCTAAAAACTGCATAAATTATGACTACTGTTGTGACAGATTTCTATAAATGAAAATACGATTTAGACTTGTTTTAAAGTTTACTCTTTCGACAGCGAGATAACCTGACATACGTCTGTAAAATATCAACTGGTAATATAGGGTGGGCATATATAGACCTGGGAGATGGGAGACGATATACGTCGCTTGAGAGGGTTTCCGGCCCTCAACTAGTAGCTCCCTACTTCAGTATGGACATCTTTGAACGCCAGTTTGTGTATGATATACGGTCATATGTAAATAGCCCCTTACTCCGAATGCCACAAATCTTAAAATAATGTTCACTTACGTTCGATCAGTTCATGCTGATCAACAATCAGTTTATCGCAAATCATTGAGTATTTTTGAAACGACAACATCATATTGTTATAGCGAAGGATTGTTCGACTGCGTAGGACATCGTCAGACTCCAACATTAGTTCTAGAAAATATTAGTCTTAAAAATAGAAGCTGTGCCTTGAAAACGCCATATTAACTTCGATTAAAAATGAAAACGAAGCAGTCAGCAGAAGCTCAGTCCGGAAATGACCAATTGCCGGGACACCACACTTTGGCTCAGGAAACCAACACTTTGTACCTTCTACGGACGAAAATAATTACACTAAGCGGAGACTGGCATCTATGTAATGCTATGTGAAGGGGCATTTTTATTTCAATCTAGTTCGAAAACAATGTCAAGCCATCCGATTGAATATATCTAATCCTCTAAATGCTATATCTACGGTTAAATTATGTATACAATTCAAAAGTAAAAAATTCATGGGATCATAACTGACTGGATTGTTACAAGAATTGCAATCCAAGATAAGAAACAACTACCTTACTTGAGAACTTCTATAAAATCATAAGTGAAAGAATTATATATTGATATGTCTGCCCAAATCCTATATATAGATATATCTGCCTAATATAGACATATATATCTGCCTAAATCCTGATCTGACTTTGTCCTAAACCCTGTTCTTTTTTCAATTTGTAAAACCTAATTTTTCACTAAAGAAACAGTATCCGAAGACCGAAAAACGTGTAAAACATTTTTTAGTTTCAGGTCCATATAACAATAAATTTATCAAAAACGAATTTCAATAGCTTAACGAGAGATATTATAATTATCCTGTATCTAACGTACATTCTGTGTCGCAATCAAATTTTCCTCGGGAACTATATATTCCTCCAATCCTAAAAAATTTCCGTCTCATAATTTTCTGTAATAGCTGGGAAAGATTTTCACCAGGACATTCCCCCTCTCCGACCAGAAACATTTTGTTTGAGTTATATATAATAAATACAGTTGTGTTAAATTTACATGCATTATGAATTACATTTTAATTTCATAAATATGAAATGCGTGGAAGCGTGTGGAGCCAGAACGAAATGAGCGGAACGTAATGGACCGAGAGGCTTTGGAATTGAACTAAATTCAAGAACTCAAGAAGGCTACAGGAGAAGGATAAATAATAACTGCGTGAACAGAAAATGAAAACTGTGCAGGACAAGAAACTTTAAAGACGCAAAGTCTGAAGTTGGAACAGAAGTGTTACTTTCTCAAGCTTCGAGCATACCTAAATTCCTATTTACCTGATCGGAACTGTTTTTTCTGAATCCTATTGCTTACGCTGTTAGAACATCTTAGAAATTTTACAAAGAAATTCGTGACGCCGGCTTGGAATATGTGAAAAGAATGGTGCAAACAATAAGGAATTTGGACCGGCTAATGAATGCGGCATGGCCAACTTGAGTCTTCGTGACGTTGGGAGACCGAAACATAAATTTTCTCTTAGCACTGACATTGCAAATTTTTGTCACTCTGGTTCCAAGACAAGTCATACAAGTCAACCGTTATTTAGTGTAGAAATCAAATATTATATAAAATGTAAAACCAATCTTCAAAACGAATAATAATGATTCATTTATGTTTCGAACTATCACTCATGTTATGTGTTCATGAAACATGCAAAAATTCCCCTCAAAAATTGGACTTACTTTCCGCTTCAACATCTTTCAAATTTCCGAGTAATACGAGTATTTCGCTTTCATCCCGGCAAGTTATCTTTTTGGGCAAACTCTAAAAATTGGGATGTTTAAAAATCAGAAACTCGAAAATATTTTTTGCTTGGCAATACTTAATTTCTAGGGAAGACTAACAAATATTATTGCGGGATACAGTTTGGTTTCTATATATAGACCAAACTG